>CAIGRN010038412.1:0-17398 GCA_903798345.1 Fraxinus anomala
ACGCTTGGAATAGTTTGTGGCGATTATTGTTTTTATTTAATTTTTCACAATAGTTTTAAATAGTTGAAAATGAAGTGTAAATGTGAGATTTTAGGCATAAAGATAAAGACACAAATTTTGTATAATGATCTATTGAAAATCGTCTAGAGGTGCAAGAGGACTAGGAATCACGAATCTGCATAAACTAGATCAAAGGTCCACGATCTTGAAGATTCAACATGCCAAATGGTGAATGATGACTCTTATTAAATTACCAATTCTGAAGACTCGAACCATCGCTGGGCCGTAATTCATACTCTCACTACAATAAAGTTTACTTTTTAAAGCATGCATTGTATGCTGTAAAAAGTTCAAGTTCTTCACGGCAGCTGAACGATGTATAAAGTAATGCTGTAAAAAGCGACTTACTTTTTACGATGTGCAAAGCAAGCCGTAATTACTTTTTACGGTGTTCTTGTGCACGCCATATAAAGAACACCTTTTACGGATTGAAAGCATGTCGTAAAAAAGGCCGGTATTACTTTTTACGACGTTCATGTGCGAGCTATCTGGAGGGAGTGATATGATGAGAAACTTCTAAGTCGACTCTCAAGTTCCCTTTGGAGGGAGTGTACTATGGAGTGTCTTTGACACTAGGCTTGGATTGATGGAGGTGAGGAAAATATTTGTTGCCGCATTGGTCTCGCTAGATCTTTTCCATGTGGGCTTCTCGAATCGCCATATTGGAGGTTGGATTTAAGAGCATAGACAAACTTTTCATATAAAAGAGCGAAAACAATGAAAAAACACACCAATCAAAGCCTTGTTAATTCCAATGAAATAACAAGAATCCACTAACTAAAACTCATTGATTCAATTGAAAATCGAGAATTGATTGAAAATCGAGGTCTCGTTGATTCTACAAGGATGTCGAGGATTAAGAATCAAAATTCAGTTATTTGCATGTCTATTTGTTTGTTTCAAGAAATCTATCGTTCTATTTTGATTCTTTTTTTTTCTCGTTTCTTTTTCGATTGTGTTAGATTTTTAATATTGGCGACTATGTGGACAAAAAGATCAATGTGTACTATGTTGTAAAAGTCAAGGACCTATGGTGCAATTTATATAAATTGAATTATGAGGTCTAAGGTTCAAGCATGAAAATAGGAGAAACACGTCGCCACATTATCTCTGGTCTATTACCTGGACACTGCTAGAGCGATCAAAACAGAATGGTTGTCGCTCCCCTGTAGAGGTGGCAAACGAGCCGAGTGGCTCGTCGGCTTGTCAAAACACGGCTCGTGAGCCGCTCGGGCTCGTCTAGCGAGCCGGGCGGGCGGCTCGCTAGGCGAGTCAATCCCGCTTGGCTCGTCAGAAAACGAGCGGTTCGTGGGCTCAAAGGTTAATTTTTTTTTAAAAATAGGTTTATCTTAATAATTAAAAAAAATTCGAGCTCGCGAGCTAAAGCTCGACTCGTCGAGCCGAGCTCGTGGGTATATGGGCAGAGCCGTCATTACCACCGCTACTCGCTTGTTGCCCGGCTCTCGCTCGCCTGTCGTCGAGATTTAGTTCGAGTGACAGGTTGTTTTGAAAAATCATAATTCGCTATTTTAAACAGATTTTTCCAGCCCATTGAACCTAATTCCCCCATCCTATAAATACCCATACCATTGGATGAATTTTGGTGTGGTTGTTCATTATATTACTTCTTCATATCATCCTTTGAAGATCCAAGATATTCTTACATTGATTCTATCATTTGATTCTTGAGATCATACAACCACTGGTTGGGAAAAAATCAATTCCTTAAACCAAAACAATACCTACTTCTTATTGGTCATAAGAAAGTACTATCGCTTATAAATACTCAAGCCATTGGACGATTTTTGGTGTGGTTGTTCATTATATTACTTCTTCCTATCATCCTTTGAAGATCCAAGATATTCTTACATTGATTCTATCATTTGATTCTTGAGATCATACAACCACTGGTTGGGAAAAAATCAATTCCTTAAACCAAAACAATACCTACTTCTTATTGGTCATAAGAAAGTACTTTCTTAGTTGGATTTAAGAAGTTTCTGAAGATTGAGAAATGTTGGACTACAAGCACAGGAAAAAGAATAGGAATAGGTGATTCCTAGGTATTCACTTAGAAGAGACGTGTGCACAAGAACGTGAGACTGCTACAACAAATCTTGGTGGAAGATTGTGAGTCTATAAATACAACAGAACTTGGAAGCAATAGGAGATAGATCAGTAGATTTAGCAAGTTGGCTAGACAGCATCTACGGTAACAGATCGCAAGGCTAGAGCAGCAGATCTTGAAGTTGCAGGTTTACAATAGCTAGTGGAACTAGTTTGAAATTGAATTGTAATCCACATTGTCTATAGTAGAGGTAACTGAATTGGTCCCGGAGTTTTTACCCAGTTGGGTTTCTCCGTCATCATATTGGTGTTCATTGATTACTACTTTCATTATATTGATTGATTATACAACCGCGGTATTCAAATTTAGGACTAAAATTGAATTGTATGCTTAATCATCTAGAAACTATTAATAAGTGATTTGTTGATTTTAATAGATTAATTCCGCACGTAAGGTCAAACTTGTTAGTTAACTACGCATTTTTCAGATTGAAATGTATACGTCATATTCACGGATTAAAAAAAATGTGGTAAAACCCTATTTGCCTACGCTATTTTAGGAGTCTCTTTCTCTTTTGATTTTGGGAATATGCTAATGAGTTGTTAGCTAATTAGCAACAACAAAGTAACAAAAAAGATGCTTTGGACAAGGAAAGGAATCAATAAGACAATATCCATCGTTTTCTCGTCTACCTGAATTATCAATTTTTTTATCTTCATAATGATATAATTAAATACTTATAATGTCTATATTGAAATTGTGATATTTCAGTATTATAAAATCTTAATGAATGAGCATATAATTAAGTCAATTTATTAGTCTTTCACAATATCAGCCATGGAAATCACCATACTCTTGTGTATCTGCATAATATTTGTAGTTTCACTTCATTTCATAAAGAAGCTTGGAAATTCCAAGCAAAATATTCAATCTCCGCCAGGCCCGACGGCGCTGCCAGTGATTGGCCACATGCATTTGCTGAGCTCCACCGTGCACATTTCCTTCAAGGACTTAGCTTCTAAATATGGGCCAATTATGCTAATTTGCACCGGTGCAACAGCTTCATATGTAGCCTCTAATGGTGCCATAGCCCAGGAAATATTCAAAACTCAAGATATTAAATTTGCAGCAAGACCAGAATTTGGTGGATCGGATTATCAAATTTACAAAGACAACTTATTTTCGACTTTGGATTATGGTAAACAATGGAGTTTCTTGAAGAAAATATGCATGACGGAAATTCTTTTGAATCAACAGATCAATCGATTTGCTGATATTAGAAAGGCAGAGATGATGAATTTGTTGAAGGTTATTGCAAAGCATTCAGAAACTGGTTGTGACGTTGGAGTGGAGTTTACAGCGTTGACGAACAATGTGATTAGCATGATGGTAATGAGCACCAGGTGTGCGACAAATGTCGATGAGACTGCACGGATTAAGGAAATAGCAAGGGGAATAACTCAACTTTCGAGCGTGCTGAGTCTGGGAGAAGCATTTCCTTTGTTGAAATGGTATGATATTTTTGGGGCTGGAAGAAAGGTGAAAGCCCTTTTGCTGCGATTCTATGCTCTAGTGGATTGAATCATATCGAAACATGAGATGGATATTCGTGATGGAAAACGAGAGAGGACGGATATGATAGATATTCTCTTGCGTATTTCTGACGATAAAACTTCAGAACTGAAGCTTACAAAAGCTGATATCAAGGGCCTTTTCTGGTTAGTTGATCGTCTTCCTTTGTAATTACATTGAATTTTATTGTTGTATTTTTTCATCTCAAGTAATTACAAACAATAGGAGAGCACCCATTGTCCGTAGTTTAGGGTAATTTTGCTGAGTTCCATCGACCTGTTTCTCCCAAGCGCCCTTTTAGTATAGTACGACCTTTGGAATCTTAGGTCGCTTAAAGGAAATCTGAACTAGTTTATCAAAAAATAGGAGAGCACCCCTTCTCCTGAAGTTAGGGGTCATTTTTTGATGAGTTCTCTTTCACATGTTTATCTCAAGCGCCCTTTTACTACACAATATTTGGAATTTTTGTTGCTTACGTGAAATTCGAAAATAGTAGCTTATCAAAATATATATTAGAGTACACTTGTCCTGAAGTTAAAAAGTATCATTTTTCTAAGTTCCTTGACATGATTCTCTCAAGTGCCTCTTAGCGCATAAATACTAGGATCCAAAACTAGTAGCTTATAAAATCAAAGATGGACTCGACAAGTAAATACACTTTACGAGGAAACTGATTCTCATTAAAATGTGCATTTGACAGGATCTTTTCTTGGGAAGTACTGAGGAAACAAGTGCAGCCTTACAATGGGCAATTGCAGAACTCCTCAACCACCCAAAGGCCTTAAAGAAACTTCAAGATGAGATCGATATGACTGTGGGGTTAAACATGCTAGTCGAAGAATCAGACATCCCAAATCTTCCATACTTGCATGCCATCGCCAAAGAAACTCTACGGCTACACCCTTCATTGCCCTTGGTGTTCAGAAAATGTCGGGAGGATAGCAAGATCAATGGTTTCCCCATAGTTAAAAATTCGAGGATTGCAGTAAATCTGTATGCAATCAATTGTGATCCAAATGTTTGGGAAGATGCTGCAGAATTTGAGCCAGAGAGGTTCTTGATCAATGCTATAAATGCGATTGGACATGATGATCAACAGGATATGAAAGGGCAAAACTTCAGTTATGTGCCGTCTGGAGGTGGAAGGAGAGGTTGGCTCGGAGCTAACCTAGCTACTTCAATGTTGCATATAACACTTGCAGCTTTAATCCAATGCTTCTACTGGAAAATAAAAGGAGCCGAAAAGGTCAATATGGAAGAGGGAGTAGGATTTTCTGTACCAATGGCTCACCCTTTGGTTTGTTGTCCTATTTTACGTGTTAATCTTTCAGATCTCCTGATTAACTAGTTGACATGGTTATCAAACCATGTTATTGCAATTTTAGTACCTTATGCCAAGAATTTCCACTTGTAATAGGAGATGATGAATGCCTATTTTCAAGATAGAAAAGAATGCATGTAAACATACTTGTATTTTCTATGCGACACAAATAAGATCAAGAAAAGTAGTCCCAGATGGAGTAAAGTCAGTGACCAAACATATGTACTGGAACTTAAATAAAATCAAGATTTGTCATTACAAAGACAAACATGACCCTGTAACTTACAGAATAAAGAGGCAAATGGTAATTGTAGTGTGTTGACAACATGGTTTAAAACTCTGTTTCGTCTCCTTGTACAGGTTTATTGGGGTGAAATTTCCTTCAAACAAAAAAATCTCAAATTCTTGTTCACGAGTTCGATTTCTTTTGCCAATTTAGTTGTGTTCAAATGATTTGTTTCGTTTATTCAACATTTATTTGTTACAATCAATGGCAAATATTTGTAATTATTTGATCAGTCTATGCCTACATAGCATTTTTATGCTACATATTTGCAACAAAATTGTAGTCTTAACTTCACATGGTTAACAAGTACTGGAACTCATATTCATAAGGTATCTTCTCAACAATGCCAGATGCTTTGCCACCATGAAGTCCCCGAAAACAATCCACAATCGATTTCCTCAAAGATCCCGATGTAGGTAGCTGTTCGCACACCCATTCCATCAATGAGTCGACATCTCTGGCGAAATCCTGCATGTTCCCAAGCAGCAGTTCAGGGAGTGCTATTCTTTTTGTGCTTGTCACCACTATTGAAGCTTGCAGGTACTCCAGCTTTGATCTTTCTAATTCACCTATGACACCTTCTGCTGTATATATTTTTACCTACCCAGGAAACATATACATACAATCAACAAGCTCTGAAGATCTCAGTTAATAGAAGAAGAAAAAAAATAAAATTTTGAAGCATTTTAATGTATATGACACCTAGGAAATGTTTGGTATTAAGTACTAGACACGAACTTCAACTTTTTTCTTCATTAATACTTCCACTACTGTATAGAGAGTCTTACCATGAGCACCACTATTATATTGCATTCAAAAATACAATGTTAACCAATATATTTGACATATACATGAGACATAAATTTTTAAGTCCAAATAGGATCGTACAGGCTAGATTGTGTGGCATGTTTGGTAAGGATAGTGGACGGTAGGAGATAGTATTAAAGAAGAAATTTTCAGCATTATACTATTAAATCATGTTCAATATTGCGTACTAAACATGCAGTGTTTGTAGGTACAATATTGTGTAATTTTCTTGTCGAAATGGTTGAAACTCACTGCTGGTGAAGAACGTGTTCCACAGCACAAGGCAAAGACGACATTTGGATCTGGTGAGTGAAGTCCATAAAGTTCACCAACTATAGCCTCTTTGTTATCCTTTTCTCCCTTCCCAGTAATCTAAGAAATGCATAAAATCCAACATATAATTCAAAGTGTGCTGTTAGACTTCATTTCGGCTCAGGATTTTATGAAAACGGAAAATAAATACAGTAAGAATAAACTTCGGTCGCTTTTTTCTTTATAACAAAATAATTCACCATTAATCAAAATAAGTGTCTTTCTATAAATATTTTGTACACTGAAATTCAAGATATATGAGCCTTAATATAAACCATTAAAATGTGACATACCTGTTTAAGCAGGGAAGGCTCAAGTTTTCTCAGGATAAAATGTTCAATCGCCTGAGCATTTATTATATTTCCAGCAATATTTAGAGTTGCCTGAAATGAAACACAAGTTATATACAAGGCTATATGAACATCAAAAATCTTACTCTGTCACATCTTTTTTAACTTCTTAATTAAGTGACAAATGCATGATTTAGAGCCTGTTTGGGATAAATTTTCATCCAAATTTTAATTATTTATTTGACCGTTGTCAATGCAAAATGGGCCTATTGCCGTCATCTTTGTTGACTTCCATCTCAGTAAATTCTCACATTGGAACCCACCTACACTTTTGCAACGGTAAGAAAATTGCTTTTTAATCTTGTGGAAACAGACATGGCCTTAATTATATAACTCATAAGAATGGGACAGAAGAAGAAGTGAGTGTGGCACTATATTGTAAATCTTCACATCTAAAGATTGAGCAGTCGGAGTGACCCCTTATTTAAAAAAAATTCAACATCTATGAATTGGGAAAGTTCCAAGTTCTCGATTAAATTAAAGAACTAGAAATAATTGTATTCAGATATGCTTATTGAATTCTATTTTACCTTGTTGATAAGTTTAAACAAGTTCTCAGGTGTAGAACTAGAAGGAATCCCATACTGAAGGAACCCCTGGAAACAAAAAATTACATTCACACATTAAAGTACATCATTAATCCAGTGTAAATTTGTGGATAATAGAAAAGTAGCAAGAACAGTGTTAAAGTCCATGTACATGCATGATAGAAGCATTGTACATGTTGATCCAGAAAGCCAGCTTTTGCTGATGACTCAAGAATCTCAAGTCCACCTTCTGAAGGCCATTCATTAACCCCCTGAATTTTCCAAAAAACATATAGAAAATCATAAATAAGCATATATATATTTATACTATCCCAATGGAATGAAAATGTTTCAGAAGTGAAAGTAAACTCATTGATATTGAGCTTGATTCTTACTTTAATTTCTGAAATAAAGCAATTGAGTTCGAGTTTTGGATGCATTTTGGATCCATAGAACTCGATGTGAATCTAACCAAGTTTTTATAGGGGCCAATATCCCTTGTTATAGACTCTTCAGAATAAAAAATTCCGTAGGGATCTTGTTGTCTAGAGTCTTTTTGAAACGTGAGGCTTGTTTTAGAATTTAAGCTTGTCTCAGCACGAAAACTTAGAGAAAAGTTTGTGGACCGGGCTATTTGGCCTGATTTCTCTAATTCCATTGCTCTTGATGTTCGAAGTAGCCTTACAAAAATGAAGATCAAACACTTCATGATGTTCTCAGATAACTTGTTTGGTGGCCACTTGTGAATGCTTTGTTCTTCTGTATGAATTGGAGTAGACGTAACTTTTTGTAGGATATCCGCTGGGATGTCAAGGTTACGGTCTCTCTGAAATGACATGAACAGTCATAATCTTAGAATCAAATAGAAAAGTGAGAAACATGTAGTCTTCTAATGTGCAAGTGAAGTGGGTTATAATTTTTAGTTAAATAGGTGACAGTGAGAATGAATGAAATTATGTGGTCTTACTCTGGGAGTTGGATTCCTCGTGTCTCGAAATGGAGAGGCAGGTTTAAGCATTCCACTTCTCTTTGAAACCTTTTCACGAAATATTCCAATTTCATCGTGTGAATTATTTTCCTTATGATCAGACAAACCTTTTGGATTCGTCCCTTTCTCATTTATTCTGAAGTCACTGAGATTATAATCTCCTTTTATAGCCTTGCTAATAAAATGTAGCCCCTTAGCCTCAAACATGGTTTTCTCATTGGAACGACGCCTACTTGTGTTTTCATTGTTATTTTTTGGAGTTCCATGCTGCTGCCATTGCCTGGAATTCGATTCCTTTTCATTTTTTACCTCTGATTGAAGCTGGCTGATTTGGCTTTCCAAACGCGCAATCTCATTTTCAACCATAGCTAGCTCAGCCAGTAGCTCTTTCATCTGCATATGAAATTTAACAAAAAAAAAAAAATTAAGTGGCATATTCCACGTTAATTTCTTCAAGAAATGAATATAAATTGAATAAGTTCCACCTTATTTTCATTACGATAATTGACAAATATCTGACAGATGGGAATTACACTGCTGAGATTTCTTATAATATGGTAATGTATAGATATAAAAATAAAAGTAGATCATGAATATGAAATATAGATTTCTTATTTTTGTACATGTAAAGATTATGCCGGGCTGCAAGATGACTATGATTATTATTATCCGTTATCGTGGTTTCTAGCTAATTATCTACTTACTTTCAATCCTTCAGTAAATTTAGCAATGAAACTAGAATCAAAATAAAGCGTAGAAATTGGTCTACATAGGAAATGTGAAACTTACTTTTGGTGGTAGGTAGTTTGGGATGCTGAGAGAAGAACTATCCTGTCGATTTTGAAGTTGCTGGAGAAATTCGTGCACCTTTTGTTCATGAGCCAGCATTTTATGAAGCACAGAAACCTTGATTGAGTAAAAATTTTACCTCTCAAATTAGTATCACTTTTCGTCAAAAGAGAAAATTGAACCCATCACCTATTCTTGTACTATAACGTACAAGTGAATCAAAGAAAACATGCAAAGAACTTAATCAGAAAGATGCATAAAATCATGTCCATACCTCTCTTTCAAGTTCCTCTTTCTTTTGTTGTCCACTAAGCTTCTTCTTCTGAAAACCAAAGGAATTGTTAATGTTTTGAAACAAACAAGATATCAAAATCTTTCTGATACCACTTGTTAATAACCGAGTCAAATAATAAGGATGAGAAAATAAGAGTAATATGAAAAATATTAAATCACATAATAATAGAAGATTTATGTGGAAGAAGAAATGAATTTCATATACCAAGAAACTAAAATTATTTTACAAAATTTGGTACTCTCAATCTAAATCTAAATAATTCTCTCAAATTTCTAATATATATAACAATGATCTAATTAATATGTTGAGTTTATGAAGAGCCTACACCTCATGAACTATTTATAGGAGCCCACCCCGATGCTACTGTCAGCGCCTAAGCGCCCCAACGCCGGTCTTGTTGGCCCTAAATAGGCTGCAGGCACCTTAGCGCCCATGCCATGGCACCTCCATGTAGCTACTTCCTATTGCAGCTTCCGGTGCCCGGTTCCATCCTTGTGTTTCCAAAACACTTCTTCATCAATCCCAAAGTCTTTATCTTAATCAAATTTTCAATCCATGATGAAATTTGATTTCTTATTTATATGACCTTCCAAATCATAATTATCTAAGCTTTCACCATGAACCAAACTTCCAAATCACATAGAATTTAAGTCACAAACAAAACAAACTCCACCTTAACACAAATTCTATAGCAAGGAATTAAGTTTTCACTCATCAAGTTATTCTCCAACTTTTCTGCCATGCCCATGTCGGGCATACTCAGCAATTATGAATTAAATCCAAACTTTGCTTACCAGCAAAACTACTTTCGGCACCAACCTTGCTTAAATCATCCCGTTCATTAACAAATCCAGTCGAGTTATCAAACCTGCTCGAATCACAACGAGCAACGTGATTGACAAGATCACAACTAGCTCGACCTAAGCTACTAAAAGATTTCCCAATATTATTGCTCGAATCACCATGAGCAACCCGATCGCAACTAACTATTCTTGAGTTACTGCTTATCAAACCATAAGTTGTAGCAGCTTCCACAGTGACTGTCGAACCTTCCAAAATATATAACTGAAACTTTCTCCACCTCTTTAACACAACTCTGGTACCATTGTTAACTTTCAGAACTCCACTTCCATAGATATACCTGTACTATTTTGAATCAAGAATACTCAAGGAGATAATACTTCTGTTTAAACTTGGAACATGTCTCACTAAACTAAGTGTCTTGATCGTCCCATCAAATATCTTGATTCTAACCTTATCAATACTAGCTATTTCACAAGACTCATTATTTCCCATCACTACAGAACCCCTTGTAACTATTTCATATGAAGAAAACCAATCTTAGTTAAAATACATATGAAAAGTGCAAGCCATATCAAGAATCCAATTATCGTCAAATTTGGAGTCATCGTCAGAAATCACCAAAAGATCTCCATCACTGCAATCTTCTTCTACAAGACTGACATAATTTCCTAGTTGTCCCTTCTGATCTGTAGTAGCAAACTTATTTCTGTTATGTCATTCATAGCAATCCTTCTTCATGTTCCCCTTATTGTTGCAATACCAATAGACTTTATCATTGTTGCTATCTTTGACTATGCCCATTCCATGACCACATGTCTACCTTTCACGAGTAACGAGACCCTGTGCCTTGGCCTTAGATTCGACCAATGTTTCATCTTCTTATTGAAATAAAGTGCATCATATACTTCGACAATAGTGAGAGTATTTTGACTATAGAGAATAGTGCTCTAAAAGTCACATATGAAGGCGATAACGAACATAACAATATCAACCATAAATCCTCTTCATCGTACGTCTCCAAATCAGCAACAATTTTCTTGAACACCGATAGATGATTTTCCAAAGATCTACCTTCTATCAAGCGATGAGAATACAAGCGTTGTTTCAAGTGTAACTTGTTAGTCAAGCTCTTTGTTATACAAATCTGCTCAAATTCCAACCACAAACTAGTGGCACTTTTCTCCTTTGCCACGTCTTGAAAAATTTGATTAGAAAAATGAAGATATATCTATGATAGGGCTTTCCGACCCTTGTGTTGATTTTTCTCCGTAGTCATTGTTGTAGGCATTCTATTAACTCCCAACAAAGTATTATCCAAGTCCAATTGAGCAAGTACTTCTCGCATCTTGATTTGCCAAAAAGAAAATTTACTATTGCGATCCAAAAGTGGAATCTCAAATTTTATGCTAGTCATCCCTGAAACAATCAACCTTGTTCAAATCTCGCTTTAATAACCAATCTGGCCCTCCAAGAACCGTCAAAACCTTGACTCTAATACCACTTGTTAAGAAACAAACAAGATATCAGAATCTCTCTGATACCACTTGTAAAGAATCGAACCAAATAATAAAGATGAGAAAATAAAAACAACATAAAAAATATTGGATCACACAAGAACATAAGATTTATATGGAAGAAGAGGAGAATTTCATATACCAAGAAACTAAAATTATTTTACAAAATTTGATATTTTTAATTTAAATTTAAACAATTCTCTCAAATTTTTAATGTATACAACAATGATTCAATTGTTATATTGAGTCAACGAAGAGCCTACACCTCATGGAGTATTTATAAGAACCCAAACTTGAAGTTATGGATGAAGTAGAGCACAAAAGATGTGGCCAAAATCAACTAGGAAACATTTCCTTCCCGTGGCGCTAGTGGGCGTTGGGGACTGGCCTTATTGGCCCCAAAGAGGCTGCGGGCACCGCGGCGTCCATGCCATAGCACCCCGACTTCATTCTTGTGTTTCCAAAACACTTTTTCATCAATTTCAAAGTCGTTATTCCAATCAAACTCTCAATCCACGATGAAATTTGATCACTTATTGACGCCGGACAGAATAGTAATTATTCTGCAGGCTAGTTTTACCAAGAGATTCATAGGGAAGAACACAAGATTAACGCCGAAAACACAGAGAAAACGTCTCTGAATTTTAAAGAACTTTATTATATTCAGCAATAATGAAAATAAGTCCACAAGCCGGATTTTATAGTAAAAATCCAAGTTTTGCCATCCAAAAAATGCAAAATTCCAAAAATCACGTCAAATTAAAATAAGGAATAAAATAAGTAGTTAGTGAAAAATCTAACCCAAATCGGATTAGAAATCATCTCTAAACGTGCAATCGAAATATACCAAAAATAGCAAAATTTAACTAAAAATAGTAATTCGAAAGGGAAAACAACGGAATTTGAGGTCGAAAACCGCACACACCGAGTGAAACTGCCCACAACGTTCGCGCCGAAACAAGCTTTTCGGATTGTGGTCATAATCGCGATTCTGATAACCGTAGCTAAAGTTATGGCTAAATTATCGAAATNGGAAGGAAAAACGGTGGAATTTGAGGTCGAAAACCGCACAAACTAAGCAAAGGTAGGTGACCACGACGTTCGCGCCGAAACAAGCTTTCCGGATTGTGGTCATAATCGCGATTCTGATAACCGTAGCTAAAGTTATGGCTAAATTATCGAAACACGTCCCAATCACCAAAATTACTCGATCACTTGTCATTCTTGCGCCGATCTGCCAACTCATGATACTTCAGAGCCATTAACGTGTTATCTGGCAACTTAGCATCTGACTCAGACACTTCTGCATCACTTATCTATCCGGATTTCTAAACTAAAAATTATCTAAGCTTCCAACATGAATCAAACTTCCAAATCACGTGATATTTGAGTCACAAACATAACATTAAATCTCATATCGGTTATAAGCATTTGTGCTACTCTGCTTAACAAGGTAGTCATTTTAAAATACAGTCAACCTTGAGACATTGTACATTTTACAGATAAGAGCAAAAAATTTATGAGCCCCGACCATACACCTCAGAATTTAGGCTTTCTGTGATGGTTTTGCTATCAGGCTTGGAATTTTCTAGAGTTAAAAAAAAGAAGGTATTAACAAAGTTGGAATAAAACTTACAATAATCTCTGTTGGAAGTAATGCTGAATCCGCCATGAAAGAAAATGGTCCAAACCAAACCTTCAACCTGTGCCAGGGCCTTGGGAGGACATTAAAACTGAATGATTATCATATTTTGATTACAAAAATGCTTGTATTTGAAGCAAATTATGGCAGCGGATTACTGGTAGAATAATAGTTTTATGAAGAAGATGAAAGGGAGCTTTCAGAAGCACAAGTAGTTTGGAATTGATACTGGCTAACCGCCACACTTCAGTTGTGACTTGTGAGTGGGACATGATGGGAGAAGGAGAAAGGAGGAGTAGTGCCCAAAATAATAGGTTTGGCGTAGCTTGCACTTGCAGTTTTTTTTTTGTGAGGTGGGGTAGTATTAAGTGTCATTCCTTCTTTGAGAAGTGTAAAAAAGTTCTTTAATACTAATTATGCCTACAATTTAGCTACGGTTTATTAAAAATTAAAATTTCAATATATTTTAATAAAAATTAATTAAAAAAATACGCTTGAAAAGTTTTTGAGTCGCATGAAATATATTGTTAAAATTAATTGTTGATTTTTATTTAGATTTTCATCAACTTTTTAACTAAACCAAACAAGGGCTTAATTTTGTCTAACTTCAGTTTTCGGCTTCAATTTGTTCTAGATTTTTGACTAATTCGTCACCACAAAACTAACTTAGGATCGACTCATTACTCGAATTTATTTTGCAGTTACATATTAATATTGGGCTGCAAATAACTGCAAATAAGTATGTGCCAATTTATAAACTTAAATTTTAATTTAAAACAGTCAAACATACTTTTATTTACGGGTTTCGTCAATTCATAATTTACTATCAACTTATTATCTACAAATTTCGTATGATCAACAACTCTAAATACACTACCAACCAGACTCTTAAGTATGTAATTGATTTTATAATAAATATGAATTGAAATATAATCATTTCTTTATCACCAAGTAAGGAAGTTATTATCATTTTGAAGTAGTTGACGTACGTGTTCCAATTCCATTAATAGCAATTTTTTGCCAAAAAATAAAGTATTTCAACCATCAATCTAACATCTCTTTGCTTGATAATTAATCTTTCTCTTCCACCAACAAAAAGGGTTAAAAAGAAGACGCAAGTTTTGAAGATTGAAAAACTAAAACAAACGAAAAGGACTTGGATTCAAGAAAATCCATATATGACAATTTATATGTTACACATTCAACCATCAAATGCATGTAGCTCATATAACTACATGCCTAATACATAGACGGTTGTATGTCAAAAATTCAAGTATCTTATAGATGTGTATAATACTAAAACGTTGTACTTAGAAGATGTACATCTAATATCTGAGTATCTCATAGGCGTATACATACGTATATAAAATGCCAAAGATAAGTGTACAAAAAATTAGGGAGAATACTCGGTGAAAAGGTGCATGAGAAAGTTGTTAGTATGATGTCGAACCAAAGAGTGACTAGGAAGCTCTGCAACATTTAGGTGTTACCACCCACGCAGACATATCATTTGTAAAAATGAAATTAGAGGCTACATGAATTTTATTTACAATTGTTCATCTCGTTTTAATGGTTAATCTAAAATATTTTGAAATTTAACCATTTAAAGAAACATTTTTGGACCTTTTATGGTATCGAATCTCACGAGTGGCTTTGGTTTTAATGCCCATACGTATTTCAAATCACCGTGCTTTCTTAATTTCTTTAAATAGCAATAGGCAATCACTAACTCTTGCATTAAAAAAGAAAGAAAAAAGAATCGAAAAACCGCGTGTCAAAAAGAGTTTTCGACTTATATCCTAAGACGATCAAATCAATACTTAAATAGAAAGGTAAAGATGATATATGAATGCTCTTTTGTACTTAGCTTTGCCTTGTCTCTTTCTCCACTAATAAGATCATAATCGGATAATTAATTTTAGATTATTTATCATTACAGAATATGTTAATTTTACTCTCTTTTTATGGCTATTCAATTCCTAATTTCCTTTTGTAGCCTATCGAATAATTAATCTGGGCGGAATTAGGCTTATACGAGTCCTAATCTATTTGGAAAAATCTCGAGTCCAGCCTCCGTGGTGGCAGTGGCGGGAGACAGGTGCTTTTGGTTGCGCTAGGGGTAGGGCTTAGGGTGGAGTAGTGGTGGATGGGCGGAGAAGACGATGTGTCTTTTTTTTTAAAAAAAAGGTTCAATTAATTAATATGAAGAGACCATTTGATCCTTTTATTAATGATCAAAATAAAGGTCAATCCTTTAACTTTTGGTCCACTGCCCATTAAATTTTAAGGCTTAGGACTCTGTTCACGAAAAATGAAAGGTTTGGAACATTTGACGTTTTTTGAAACATTTGAGACCTCGGGTGCAGTTTATTCTTTAAATTGTATCTAACATTATAATTTATTATAATGGTCTAACAGTGTTGAAGAATTTGAAAGCCTCCCCTAATCTAATCCAATCATGTAGATGAACAATTAGTGTTTGTGATATGTAAACTTTTAAGATGTGTTACACGAAGAGAGCAATGACTAATAAATATTGGATCAACCAAAATATTACTATTACTACTATATAAAAAGACAGTTTTGGGATACTGTAGATTCAATAGTAACCAATAAGATGTTACTGTTCATTTTCCAATTTTTCACTCATTCAGTCTTCCAATTTTATGATTTTTTACGTCTTATATTCATTTTATACATGTCTTTTATATATATATCATATATCAATTTCCATATTTTTTTCTCAGTATGCTATAAAAAACGACGTATTTGAGTTTGAATAATTTGATTTGTCTTTCTATTTTGAAGAATTTGATTTTATCTTGAAAATTGGTTCCATACATCTTAATTGTATTTTTAAATAATAATAATTATAATCTCCGCGCAGCGCAGACTTTTTTTTTAATACGGTGCTAACAATTAACATCAATCTTTGAGACTTTTTTTTTATATATATAATTTAGCTATTCATTTCTTTGTATTAAGGAGGATATGATAAATTATGAGTTGTATTCCATGTATAGATGTGTTTGAATTTTCATACGAGTATACATTAATTTCTTTATCTGACTTATAATTCAAATTCACATATAAATTCTCATATGAGTTTCTTGTAATTTTCAATATTGTTGTAACGATTAACAATTCATGGATTTGACAATTTTCATTCAATTAGCACTTTGGAAATACAGAAAAGAGGGATTAGCTCTTTAAACTTTTGACGTAAAAAGGGATTGGCATTTACTTTTTTCTATCTAGATGTATGGTTTTGATTGAAATTTAGTATTGTTTGTAAACTGATTAGTTCGTATAGTTAGCGTGGAAATAAAAACTTTAGCATGCAAACTGATGTTCACTCTAGCAAATAAGTTCCAATTAATTATAGCCCACTTTCCATTTCGTGGTTTTGCACTAGATTTATTGCTTAGTTTTCAAACATGCAGACCGATTTTCTTCAATCCAGAACTTATGTGACACGACCAGTCCGTGATCATCGTAGTGGACCCGAAACGTGATTTGCGCCGATAATAGATGCTGACTAAATGTCAGATCCACCCCAAGGCTGACTATGAATTACTACAAAATGTGCCAAAATCAATTGCTTACAAAAAATATAATGCAATGGGCCCAAATAATTACTTCGTGCTTTATCAAATATATCATGTCACTCAATATGTCGTGTGGCTACCACTTTGAAATCATCGAGCTCTTCTAGCTATAAAGAACCAAATGNCACCAATGCTGACTATGAATTACTACAAAATGTATCAAAATCAATTGCTTACGAAAAATATAATGCAATGGGCCCAAATAATTACTTCGTGCGTTATCAAATATATCATGTCACTCAATATGTCGTGTGGCTACCACTTTGAAATCATCGAGCTCTTCTAGCTATAAAGAACCAAATGTTACCTGTAGGAAAAATTGTGGAAAAATATATGAGTTGATAGCTCAGTGAGTAAAAAAATTGGAAGTAGTTATACTTTGTTATTTATATATATTTATCGAAAATCGAGTTCGTATTAATAAAAATTCACAATATAACATCAGATATTAATAA
>CAIGRN010038459.1:0-15797 GCA_903798345.1 Fraxinus anomala
ACACTTTCCACATGACTTTCCCAACCTCTCTAATTCAATCAATTTTTTAAAAATAAACTATAAATCGAAACCAAATTGAATCTACCAGATGTGTTGTGGGCAAATCGGAAACCAGTTTGAATCGGCCCAATGAGTAGGAAAAAAAAAGGAAAAGGAAAACCGAAAACCTAACATGCTAACACTACACATTAAACTTAAAACTCCATTTATAAAATGAAATTACAACACTATCAACACACACAAAAAAAACCAAAAATAATTGCAGATTTCTTGAATCTTGAATCATAAGAGCAATGAGAAAAAGAACATATTTTTCCGACGAGTTATTGGAATTTAATTATAATGAGAAATTGTACCAATTGTTTCTAGGGTTCTTGGCTGGAATTTGCAGAGAACAGAGAAGAAGAGAGGTGGAGACTTGAACGTGAATATGAAAGAGAATATAGTTGGATCAAAAAACCAAAACATATAATTGACGGTTGCTGAGTTTGACAAAATTTGGGCCCCCTACCTAGCTGGGCCTGAGGCAGTGGCCTCTTGGGCCTCACCTCAAGTCCGACTCTAGTACCTGGATCAGACATGATTATTTCAATGAACAAGTCATGCAATTTTAGTCTTCCAAATCAATACGAAGTTCTTTATTTTTCTTTGATGATGGAAATCAGAACAGAATTAACCAAAACACGTTATCCGGGGATCATAACCGTATATATATACTAACGATCCATTGATCTAATTTGGCTCATCATGAAATTAGAAATATGCTTGATCTCTACATATAAAAGCCAACACTTTAATTGGATGTTTCAAAACCCAAAATACCGAAACATTATTAGATCATTTTAAAAGGGTTTAATTAAAATTAATAACATTTAATTTAATATATAATATTTCACATATAAGCTTACATATTCGATTAAAATTCTTACAAAGGATTGTTCTCAAAGTTGAGGGAGACTGACAGGGGAGAGAGAAAATTTTCAATTTGGGAAAAAATTAGCAGTAGCAGACGCCAGTACCTTTATGTGATTTTTCCATAATAATGAAAAAAAAGTTCAAAAAATGCCTTACCCCGTTCCACCGGTGATTCTAAGCTCTTATATAGGACCAGATTGAGCCAGTCGACATATGTGTTCTAGATGGCTTCTCCTAGTTCTACCATCACTGAAATTAATTCTCAAACTGCACCAGTCCTCATGACTCCACCCTCCCTCAATATTGAAAAACTCTCCCATTAAAACTATCTCACATGGAAGGCCCAAATCCTTCCATATTTCAAGGGTCTAGACTTGTTTGGATACATTGATGGAACTATTGTCAAACCTCCCAAACAAATTGATAACCGTGGACCTGATGGCATCACCACTCGTTCTCAGACATTTATTCTTAATCAAGATCTATTAGTTCCAGAAAGAAATGAATCTTATCTCTGTTCCTTAATTTTTTCATGATAACTCTGTCTCCTTTGAATTTCATGCATCCTTTTTTCTTGTTTAGGATTACTCGGAGAACGTCCTCCATAAAGGTCAACTCTTACGGATGGTCTCTACGCCTTGTGCATGGTTCTCTAGGCTAACGGAAAAACTCATAGATCTCGGCTTCCATTGCAGCAAGGCTGACAGCTCCCTTTTCATTCTTTACACCAAATCAACTCAATTGTTTATACTGATTTACGTAGATGACATATTGCTTACAAGTTCCAGCTCTATTGCTTTTCAATATGTAATAAGTCAATTACGTGTAGAATGTGCTATTAAAGATCTCGACTCTCTCAATTTCTTTCTAGGTGTTGAGGTAATAATCTCACCTGATGGTTTGTTTCTCACATAATGTTGATACATAGCAGATGTTCTTCGTAAAGGCAAGATGGACATGGCCAAACCTTGCGCTAAGCCAATGTCAACCTCACTCAAATTGTCTAGATCAGACACCCCATCAGTATCAGACTTGTCATTGTATCGTATTATTGTAGGGAGCTTGCATTATTTGTGTCTCACACGGCCTGATATAGCTTATGTCGTACATCGATTTAGCAAGTTTATGCACAATCCTCTTGATTCATACTGGCAGGTGGTAAAATGAATTTTACGTTATTTAAAACACAAGCTTATTCTTGTCCAAGAGCCAAGCTCTTCAACTTCAAGGATTCACTAATCGGACTGGGCTGGCAATTGTGATGATATGCGATCAATGGGCTCCTTTTGTGTTTTTCTTGGCTCTAATCTAGTCTCATAAAGTTGCAAACAACAAGCTACAGTAGCTCAAAGTAGTACTGAAGCTAAATACAAGTCTCTAGCTGATACCGCAGCTGAGATCCAATGGCTGCAAAGCATTCTGTCCAAACTTGGCATTCTTAATTGAATAATTCTTGGTGTACATAATTTTTGGTACATAGGGGGTGTCCACACCCTCAGATGGAATACCTCCTATGGCTTCGTATGAAAATATTGGAGCCATATATTCATCTGCCAATCTATTATTTCATGCACGAACAGAGCATATTGAAATTGATTTTCAATTTGTTCGTGATCAAGTTGCATCCGGCAAACTATGAATTAAATTCATCTAATCCAAACATCAACTGGCAAACTTGGTGACAAAGAGTCTAATAAACTTGGAGAAACCACCTACCAAAGATAATCTTAATTAGTTAGATCGTAGATAGCTCGCACTATTATCTTATCATTTCTTTTGATATTTGAATTGACATTTATAATCCTATTGTGTGTATAAATACTCATTGTACTATCAATGAAAATTATCGAAACCTATCAATTTTGAACTCTTATACATCTCTACCAAACATGGGCTTATAATTAATAAGCATAACATCTTCTTGTTTATAATTATTAATCATATTGTTAATTGCAGTGTCGATCCTGATATTTTGGAGGTTTTATGGCAACTTCAAATATGGGGTCCTTATATATAACAAATATTATTATTATTATAATTATTATTATTATTATTATTATTATTATTATTAAATAAAAAATTCAAAGTCTAAACAAAAAATAATCTAAAATTTTTTCAAAAGTCTAAAATAAATTTACTCTTCTAGAATTTTTTGATAGAAAGTAACCAATTAGACTGTTATAATAAATCTATTTTAAAAGTTTATTTTCAATAGACATGATGGCCAACTCATTCAATTTTTCTCGTGATATTGTTGATGATTTTATCAATTTCAACTTTGAGAAACTCCTTTCGATAGATGCAATTGTAATTTGTACATTCGGAAACATTCTATAAGCAATCAACACATTTGAAAAATATAAATCCATCACTTTTATATAATCAAACACTCCAATTATCTTTTTAGTCTCTTCTGACAAATAGTTTGTCACAAATTGCAGCTCAATAAATAAGTTTGGTCCATGAATGTAAGAATCCATGTCGTGTTTCAAAAGAATTTCACACCAACACTTCAAACAACTATTATCAACATTTTGCGATTTTTTTTTTTTAAAATCGAACAGAAATCCAAAAATATTTTCATATTTCTAAATTGTTCAAATCTTAACTTATGTGAAAATGAGTTTGATTAACTATATATAAGAAATAATCAATTCTAAATGATTCTTTAGCCGAATTTGTTCTCTCATCATTAACATTTTTATCAAAGTGCTTCTTTCTATGAATTATAAGATCTTCAGGAATATAAATTCAACTTCCATTTGCTCAACAATTTCTTTAGCAGTAATCTTGTCAAATTCATTCATTTGTTTTTATTTTACTTTTCTAGAAAAAAATATTGTAAGATTTATCAACTTTAAAATGTATATATATTCCTTGATAATATATTAACATAAAATTATTTTATTTTATACTGAATAATCAAATTTTATGGAATAAAATGTCATAAAATAATTTTTCAAAATTTCAAATTAAACGTATTTTCTAATTTTCTATTTTGAGAAATAATTTTTCAAAATGAAAAATCAAATACATTTCTAAAAATCTTAAAACAGACTTTCAAAACATAAAATTAAAAATGAACTTAAACTAAAAATTAAAACATAAACCAAATGGGCCCTTAAATATGCTAAAAGTTTATCTTCTAACGTTATGAATTTTGAGTTCTCATCTAAATCTTTCTTATACCAAGTTGAAATACCAGTAAGGACAACTACACTTACAACTATGGTAGATGGGGTGATCCAACCATTTACTATGCTCAACCAAATACGCTCATCGATAAATTTCAGGAAGACTCTCATTCTAACTTTTCAATAAACATTGTTACTACTATCAAAATATGACGGAACAGACAATGAACTACTCATCTAAAAAATTAGGGTCACGAAACGCATTTGGGCTATAATACCACTTGAAAGTTACTAGTTCGACCCTAAAATTACCTAGATGGGGGGTGAATAAGCGAATAATGTGGAATTAAAAATTATTGTTGATCAATATTGCAACAAGTCACAATAATTAATTACTCTAGATTCAGTTCATGTGAATTAACTCTTCTATGTTGAATTGATGACTTGTATGAAATCAATAATGTAAACAACACAAAGAATTAATGACGAAGAAAACCCTTAACTAGATAAAAACTCCGGAATCAAGTCAGTAACTTTCACCATAGACAATAAGAACTTACAATATGATCCAGCCTAGAAACCCCACTAGACTTGTACAATCTCCAAGACCCTTTAGAACGTGCTTCACTCACGCCTGCTCCATATCTCATATGAATCACCAAGAACACTTTATTCTTGTACCCTTTCAGTGCTTCTGGTCCAACATCCCTCAAACTTGAGCAATATTTGAAAGTTATTGAGAAAGTACATTCCTGATTATATCTAGAAAGTGGGCACTTTTGGATTATTTGAATTAGATATTTTTTCCAATTTGTGGTTAATTGATCTCAAGAATATGATAGATAGAACTCTTGAAAATCGCAAATTTGTGTTAATTGATTATATCTAGGAAGTTGGTGTTTTTGGATTATTTGAATTAGATATTTTTTCCAATTTGTGGTTAATTGATCTCAAGAATATGATAGATAAAACTCTTGAAAATCGCGAAATAGAGTTTCACGTATAACACCATCACTCGAGCGCTAGGCTAACAATAGGCGAGTGAGAGGTGTGTCGCTCAAGCGATAGGCGATCGATAATGATTCTGCTTTTTTCTCTCGAACATCAGTTAGGCGCAGGCTAGCGTAAATCCGATGACTCTTTCTCCTTATTCTATACTCGAACTCAAAGACTCATAGTTCCTCTATACAATCCTCTAAAAGTCTCTTTAATTTTTACAACTCTTTCATAACAATTCCATTCTTTTATAATAATATTTTTGTCTAAAGAAGTGCCAATACAACATAAATCCTAACAACTAGCTTCATGGATTTTAAGCCTAAAAGTAAGATTTTTCAAGTCATGTATTCCTTCATTAGTTAATTGAATATTACTTTCTTTTTGCTTAAAAGACTGACAACAAAAGTAAACTACTTTATCCAAAGGTTTATGGTAGAGTAGGACGACTATTGTTGGCATCCAACCTCTGAGGTCGATAAATATAATTTGGTATATGCGATGAGTCAGTGCTAATATGAGTTCAGATATGTGAGGTCAGCTCGATTCATGTTGTTTATCGAGGCTTAAGGAGACACAATGATTGAAGATTTCTTATACATTATACAAACCATCAATTAACAGGTGACATATGGAAGACCTTACATTAGCACCCACCAATTGCAACAATAATGTGCTTTAACTTCCTTCCTTAAGTAACTCATTAATTGCTGGAGACCACATGTCAGATTAACTTATGATGACCTGACATGCCGAGCTCGTTAACAAATCCAAATGTGCAAGCGATGTACTTTCTTAATTCGATACTGTAGTTGATAAGATGGAAAAATGAAGGATGTATGTAAGTTCTTCCCTATAAAAAGAAAGAGGGAAAGAGGAAGAAAGGAGACAACACTTTATGTTACAAACATTTCTACATTTCATATTTCAAATATCTCCTTTCAAAAAGAGAAGTGAATAATTGTATTTAACTATTGTAATCTGTTACTTACCATCGATCAAGTTCTTATTTACATCCTAAGTTGAAATATCAATCAACTTTCGATGTCAACAGTTTGGTGCTAGAAGGAGGGCCCTAGCTTGTAAAAGCAGCCCTATCTATCCACAAAATCCACGAAGGAATATCACCATGGATAATTTTTCAACATTTGGAAATCAATCTCACACTCGTCTTGAACAAACCAGTAATCCACAAAATGATGGAAGAAGACGAGGTCAAAATGAAGCTGTCGATCCTCAAATGACTATAATGAGGGAAGCTACTGAAAAGTTGACAAATGTAGTCGATAGGTTGGAGCAAAACCAAATCCACATTCCACAACAGGACACCGAGGTTATATTTCCACACAGGTAGATAACCAGAAGACCTCCCACAAGAAGGACTCTCCAGTTCTTAGGAGAAGAATCCTCCAAAAGTTGAACTGAAGAGATTAGGAGCTTTCCCTTAACAGTCGAACCGACTTCCAGGAAAGCTAGTAGCATATTTGATAGACTTGGCTCTCAGCACTCCCTAACACCTTTGAGTGAACATATCGAGCCCCATGTTAAACGACTATTGGAACAACCAGAGCCTGAAATAAGTGCCTTGCTGAACCCTTACCTCAAAAGCTCAAGATGCCATAACTGACTGGGTACGAAGGAGAAGGAGACCCTTTTAGCCATTTGGACAAGTACGCTTCATGGATGGAACTACAAGGAGCGGGAGATGTCATCATGTGTCGTGCTTTTCCGTTCACCTTGGGAGATAAAGCCTAAAGATGGTTTAGAAGGCTATATCAAAGATCCACAAAAAATTGGAATGACCTTGCCACATCATTCCTGGCCTAGTTCATGGGTTCTAAAGCAAGAAATAAGCCAAAGGAGTGCTTGGTAAGCATTAAGTAAAGAAAGACCGAATCACTTAAAAGTTATCTCAGCAGATTCATTAAACAATCAATGGAAGTTGAAAAGATCTTTGACGATGCTGCACTTATGGCAGTCCTCTCCAGGCTAAGGCCTAGAATGAGGTTCGATGGTATGTATATGAGGATTGACCTCGGACATACCATGAGTTCCTAAATCGAGCTGATAAACATATACGTACCGAGGAAGTCACATCAGACCAGGATGAATCCAAAGTAAACCCACCTCCTTCGCACTAAGCAAAGGAGAAAAAAGTGGATAAAGACTTTGGTCATGAAAAGAGAAAAGATATGAGGGATCGAAGTCATCCTAAGCCTTATCCTACCAGGTTTCATGACTATCACCCGCTAAATACCACCCTGGAGGAGGTCTTTTTACAAGTGGAAGGAAAAGAGATGTTCCGTAGGCCCTCACTTCAGAAAAATGAATTAACATGAAAAAATCAAGGGAGGCACTGTCGATACCACAGGACTACGGGACATGACTCCGATAACTGTAGAAATTTAAAGGAAGATGTGGAGTCCTTAATTCGAAGAGGCCATCTACGAGAATTTGTAGCTAAACCTGGATGGGTGAACCAAGCTGGCAATCAACAACCTAATCAACAAGGAATGACCCAGCAGGCTCAGTCGGGGTCCTCTTGCTCGGGAGCCGTTACCACGAGCTGAGATCAGAACTATAATAAGTGGCAACCAATGCCTCAAAGGGTCCAGAAGAGTAAGGCATAGACAAGCACGTAATGCTCGCATCTGGCAAAATTATAGTGTGATGTTACCAGAGTCCGAAACCAACGTAATGACATACTCAAGATGGTTCAAATTTTCGGAAGAAGATTCACGTGGGATTTTATAGGACCAGAGTGATGCATTGGTAATAACCATGGCTGTCGCAGAGGTACTAGTGCACCGAACTCTAGTCGATAATGGGAGTTCGATCAATGTGCTGTATTTCCAAACTTTAGAACAAATGGGGATCTAGGAACGCTACCTTCAGCTATATTCCAAGAGATTACAAGGATTATTCGGTGATCATATTGAAGCTCGAGGACAAATTATTCTAAGTGTGGAATTGAGTGAACTCCCTTGCCAGAGAAGGATCTTAGCAGATTTTATTATTGTCGATCTTCCTTCTAACTATAACGTCATACTTGGAAGACCCATATTACATGAGTTACAAGCCGTTACCTCGATATACCAAAATTGCATGAAGTTCTCTACTCCAAATAGAATTGGTATAATGCATGTGAATCAAGTTGAGGTAAGGGTTTGCAACATTGATTTACCTAGCTCACAGATCCAAATGTTGAAAGGGCAACAGAATGAGCAAACATGGAGAATGTTAAAAAAGCCCATCATTGCCGACCTCACTGAGATCGGCATTATTGAGAAACACTATAGAAGCGCGATGCATGATCAACTTTCATTTGAAGAAAAGGACGTGGATCCGTGTCCCTACCCTAGAATCATGCTGGTCTCGATACCTATAGCAGGAGTTATCATTCCCAAGGTTCTAGTCGACACATGAAGCTCTCTTAACATACTTTATATTAATATACTAGAATGGATGGGCATCCCACTGAGTTTTCTACAATCATACCAAAATGTGGTTTTAGGACTCAATGGGGCCCTCACCAAAGCAAAATGCTGATCAAGTTCTCTGTTGAGGTCACTGAAGCTCCATGCCGAACTAAACTGAAAGCAGAGTTTGTAATAATAAATTCCTATTTCTCTTATGACGCCATTATGGGGCAGGCTTTATTATTTAACCTCAGGGCAATTATATCAATGTACCACTACTTTCTCAAATTTCCAACGCTTCATGGTATAGGACAAGTTAAGGGAAATAGAGACATTCCTGAAAAATGTCGGATGAAGATTTGCTCGACAAAGAAGGACACACATTTTCCCCAAAAGTTCATATGGTATACCTGGCTGAACCCAACCTCAGCCCGTTAGGGCGATCCACCAAATGAGCTCAGAATAGGCCATGAATTGCAATCACCCTACCGAAGTCAGATCATCGAGTTCCTCCAACAGAACCTAGATGTCTTCGCTTGGAACCATTCAGACATGAAAGGGATTGATCCAAAGATCATTTGCCACAAGCTAGGTATCGATCCAATGGTGTGCCCTAGACAGCAATGGCCCTGACCTCTTAATCCAGAAAGGTACGAGGCCTTAAATAAAGAGGTGCAGAAGTTGCTCCATAATAGATTTATCCGAGAAGTGAAATACCCAAAATGGGTTGCTAACCCATTTCTTGTGAAGAAGAATAATGGAGATTGTAGAATGTGCATAGATTTTATCGATCTAAATAAAGCATGTCATAAGGATAGCTTTCCACTACCGAGGATATATCAAATGGTGACGCAACAAAGGACATAAGTTGCTTAGCTTCATGGATGTATACTCAGGGTATAATCAAATTCTCATGTATGGACTAGACCAAGAACACACTACTTTCATTACTAATCAAGGTTTATATTGCTACAAAATGATAGTTTTTGGCCTAAAAAATGATGGGGCCACTTACCAGCGTCTGGTCAATAATATGTTTGCCAAGCACATTGGCAAACCCATGGAGGTATATATGTTGATGACATGTCAGTAAAGAGTACAGACACTAGGAACCATCGACAACATCTTGATGAAATGTTTGGAATCTTCAGACAATATGGGATGAAGCTAAACCCACACAAATGTGCCTTGGTGTAAGCTTAGGAAAATTCTAGTAAATCGCAGGGAAATCGAAGCAAATCTGAAAAAGATACAGGCGATCATTGAAATGCTTCTCCCAACAAAGCCTAAGAAAGTTCAAATTTTGACTAGACGAATAGCCGCATCAGTCATTTCATGTCAAAATCGATTGACAAGTACAAACCATTCTTCGATGTCTTACGAGGAGGGAAGAAATTTGAATGGACTCACGAATGCCAGCTCGCCTTTGATGAATTAAAACAACAACTGGCACGAACGCCGGTGTTATCAAAACCAAAAATAGGAGAAAAGCTGATTTTATATTTGGCAGTATCTAAGCACGCCATTAGTGCTTTTTGGCTAGGGAGGAAAAATGAATACAATATCCTGTCTACTATGTAAGCAAAGCTCTTTATGAAGCCGAACTCCGTTATTCTCCTTTAGAGAATTTGGCTTATACTATGGTTATGGCAGCAGAGGCCCTACTTTTGGAACAACCAATTGAGATATTAACCAATTACCCGTTAAGGCAGGTTTTACAAAAGCCTGATACTGCAGGTAGGATGGTCAAGTAGGCAATATAACTTGGGCAGTTCGACATAAGATACAAGCATTGCACCTCCATAAAAAGCCAAGCTCTCCCTAATTTAGTGGCAGAGTTAAGTTTGGATCCAATAAAAGAACTCCTCTTAGCAGTCTATAGGAACTATTCGTTGATGGATCCTCTACTAAAGCTCGATCGGGGGCTGGAGTTGTCTTTATCAGTCCAAATCACCAGATATTTTACGAAGCACTATCATTTAACTTCAAAGCCTCGAATAATAAGGCTGAGTACGAAGCACTCATGTAGGGATTTGGATAGCAAAAGGCATGAGAGTTACTTATTTGATAGTTTACAGCGATTCACAACTAGTGGTTAATAAGATCAACGAAGCTTACCAAGCTAAGGAACAAAGGATGAACAGCTACCTTTAGGTTGTTAAACAAGAGTTCAACAATTTCAAAATTTGCTGGTTGAACGAATCCCCCGAACTTAAAATGGCCATGCCCATGCCTTGGCTCGATTGGCTACAAGTGAAGGGATAGAAGAGTTTGACAGCATCCATGTGGGAATGATCTCTCATCCAACCATCAAAAGATTGGAAATAGTTTCTATGAAGATTAATCCCAAGCCTACATAGATGGATATGATCACTTCCTACCTGAGAACAGGGTCATGTCCAGAAGATCCCATTGAAGTAAGAAAGCTCCGAATTAGATCGACAAGATACACCTTGATCGACGATATTATCTACAAACGAGGATATTTCGTGCCTTTGTTAAGATGTTTGAACGAAGAGGAGGAACTTTATGCTTTGCAAGAAATACATGAAGAAGTGTGTGGAAATCATTCCGGTGGGATCATTGGTTCATAAAATAATGCGACAAGTATACTTTTAGACCACCATGAGGAATGAGGGATTGGAATTTGCTAGAAAATGTGAAAAATGTCAACGTTTTGCACCTAACATAAAACTCCCACCAGAAGAGTTGTACTGTGTAACGGCTCCTTGGCCCTTCTCCAAATGGGGGGTAGATCTAATTGGTCCCATGCCTACTGGAAAAGGCGGAACAAAGTTTGCAATTGTGACGGTGGATTATTTCACTAAATGGGTGGAAGTTGAACCCTTTGCTAAGATCACCGAGCAAAGAACTACCGACTTCATTTGGAAGCCCATTGTGTGCAGATTTGGGATACCTCATTCTATCATAACTGATAATGGAAAACAATTTGACAATGTTTGCTTTGCTAATTTTTGTGAGGAACTCGATATATGAAAGCACTTCTCCATGAGCTCGAAGATATAGAGGGCAGACCTCTACTACATCCTTCGAATGCAGAATATCTTAAGAAGTATTACCAGTAGAATAGAGAATATATCTTGTGTCACGTATATGTTCTCTATAATAAAAGGTGTGTTTTGTTAAAAAGGAAAATGTACAGAACTATGATTCACCAAACTAAGGTTGCATGTACTGCAACGCTTAGTTGCATGTGTTACAACATTTAATCCAAAAGGGCGAATCAAGTTTCATTTTTAATATATAATAAGAATTGCAGAAATAATATTTTGCATAAAAAAAAAAGACAAACTAATATTCATCACCGATAAAATAAGATTACAAATAAACTCCAAAAGAATTTTCAAAGTTCGACAAAAGCAAAAAATAATAAAATATAATAATAATGAAAAACTAAGAGACTGGTGGGCCTTGTGGAGGTAGGAACTCATGCTCAACATCTTTGTCGGTAGGGAGATCCGAACTCCTGCTGCCTTCGACAACTGCTCAAGCTCTTTTTATTGTTCCTTATAAACCTCTACTAGGAAGGAAGTATCAAAATTTGGCCTCTCCTTGTTGATATGCTTTATTATTTTCCCTAAGGCCACAACATAAGTATTTTGAGCCAATGCATTCAAACTCAAGAAAGGTTCTCCATTCTTTTACTGCTCTAGAAGCCTTAACCTCAACCTTAGCCGCCCTTTTATTGACCTCCTCAGCTTTTTTTCTGTCTCATCAGCCCGAGCTTTATCCTCATCAGCCCTTCTCTCTTCATTTTCAGCTAGGGCAGTGGTTTCTCCCCCTCCCCCCACCTCCCCAAAATCTGTTGAGCTTTGTTATCATCCATTAGTTTGAGCTCCGCGGCCAACCTTGCGTTCAGCTCAATCCCCATTTTGTTGAGACGATCTTCGTAATCTTTCTCTTTTTCAGCAAATTTAGCCTTCTCTGCCCCCATTTTCTCAAATAGGCCTAAAGCTTGGGTCTTAACCTCCAACATTTTATCAAGCTCAGCCTTCACCTAAGAATAGAGAAGTAATTTAAGTTACGAAATTAAAAAGGCAGAAACTTTCTAAATATAAGAGTTCGGGTAAAATACCTTATCAGCCATAGACATAATGTACAAAATAGATATGTGGCTGTGGAGTTGGGTTGAGATTATAGTCTCGTCAATTGGCATCTCGGCTAAGTATTGCATCTCCCTCTCGTTCCAGCTCCTAGTAAGGAGAGTAGTTGATTCTCTTAGATTGGAAGGGAGGGCTGCTGTGGACTCCCTTGAGGGGGAGAGAGCTCAAAGAAAGTCAAGGAGGATTTCAGGTCGGTGACCTACCAAATTATCAATATTTGACCTCTGTAGATCTGGGCACTTGTCTTACGATCTCGAAGAGCTAGCCATAGTATTGGCTGGGATAGCTACATGCATTGATGGCGACCTTCGATGTGGGGATGAAAATGTAGACTGTTTAGAAAGAGGGACCAATGGAGTCGAATGTTTGGATGGCTCAGAGCGATGTAGCTTTAAGGGCTGTTCCGACTCGACCTCAGGCTCCTCATATCGGACCACAACCTCGACAGGGATAATCTTTTTTTTCTCCTTGGTAGCTGATGTCGCTGCTTTCGTTGCCTTATATCCCAACATACTCGGATCTTGGTCTGAAACAAAAATATTGATATACATTAGTACCACGTTAAAAGTAAAGATTAAATAGGAGAGCATGGAAATCACTTACGAGAAGGGGTTGGGGCCAAAGTTATAGGTAGGATTGATGCCGAGGTCGGTGGCAAAGATTGGAATAATCCTAACTGAAACAAGCTTGTGTTAGAAATTGGAAAACACTCAGTTCGGGATAGCCTAATTTGTTCCATAATATTAGAGTAGCGATTAAGATCCTCCAACCATTAGGACAAATTTGGGTTGGGGCTATTTCCCATGAAGAAAGAAATTATCGAATTATTCTGGGAAAAGGTAGTCTTAAACCAACATTAAAAATGGTCGAATTCAAAGCTACACATCCGGATGGAAGAGTACTAGCTCGGTCAGAGGCAGTTGGGATAATTAACTCTACCAAACTGGGAATACTATACTTAGCCCTTCAACTAGCAAGCATATCTCCAGTAACCACTGATCTATAAGAATCCGTCCCCCAATCATGAGTATTTTCCTCATTGCCTTCCTAAGGTCTCACCTCTTACTCTTCACGATTTTGTCCCATATCACTAGAATTATCTAATTGTTTTGGGTAGACTGAGATAATGGGGATTGGTGTTAAAACCTCTTGACAATCCAAGTTAGCGGAGGACGAGCTAAACGAAGAAGAAGATGAAGAATGTATTATTTTCTCCTATTGGTTACCCCATGATTGTACCCTCGATTCGTTCGAACTCATATAAAATATTGAGGTAAAATGAAACATAAAAGAAAATGACAGGTATTCTTGTTAAGGGGAATACCTGAATATGAACGACCTCACTCAAAAAGTGAATAACAACGTGAAGAAAAATTTTTGGAAAGTGAAAGTACAAAGAGGAAAAGCGAAAATGAAAAAATGAGGGTGTCATATTTATTTAAAGGAAGAGAATACTAAAGGACATGATCTGGACCGTAGGATGATGAAATGGAGGGAAAAATAGACGGCTGGATTTAATTACTCAGGACGGCATCGTTTTGATGACGTTTCCAAAAGAAGAAATTAAGTATGCATGACAGCTTATTAGCGAGTTACGACATGACACATGTTCATGCCATTTATTATTGCAATGATTATGTAAAATTGAAAAACCTGTCAATTATGCTCAAGGCCAGTCCATCACCAAGGCGAGCACTGACCTGGGGGGTAACTGTTGGCATCCAACCTCCGAGGTCGATAAGTACAGTTTGGTATATGCAATAAGCCAGTGCTAATATCAGTTCGGATATGTGAGGTCAGCTCGGTTCATGTTGTTTATTGAGACTTAATGAGACATAATGATTGAAGATTTCTTACATATTATACAAACCATCAATTAACAAGTGACATATGAAAGACTTTACATCAGCGCCTACCAATTGCACCAATAATATGCTTTAGATTCCTTCCCTAACTAACTCATTAATTGTTGATGACCACATGTAAGATTAACTCATGATGACCTGACATGCTGAGCTCTTTAACCAATCCAAATGTGCCAACAATGTACTTTCTCAGCTCGGTACTGTAGTTGATAAGATGGAAAAATGAAGGATGCATGTAGATTTCTCCCTATAAAAAGAAGGAGGGAAAGAGGAAGAAGTGGGACAACACTTTATGCTACAAACATTTTTATATTTTATATTTCAAATATCTCCTTAAAAAAGAGAAGGAAGTAATTGTATTTAACTCTTGTAATCTGTGACTTACTATCAATCAAGTTCTTATTTACATCCTAAGTTGACTTGATTTTTGTTTAATAAAACTTTCGACGTCAACAACTATTATGTTTTTGGATAGCCATTGCGAAGCCATTAGAGTGATCTTCTTTTGTTTCCTTGGTGATTCATCTTTGTGCTTCACAATGGATTGTTGAGTAGGCTTTCTCTAGGCTTGGTAAAGGGAAAATGGCCAAAACACGATCGCTAACTTGATCCAAGTGGTGATCAGGAATTACGATAAACATGTAAACCAAATCTTTGGAAGTACGCTTTCCCAATTTTTCAATATCAACTGGAACACTTTGTATTATTAAGCTTTTGATAATCGAGTCCTATGAAGATTGAGTCCAACTCATTGTAGTATTCTGCAAGAGGTCGATCATCCTTGCGTGACTTCTTCATTAACCCTATGCATGAGAAGAGTCAGAAACTGGAAAAAAAAAAACGCGTAGTTAACTAACTAAATTTGACCTTACGTGCGGAATTAATCTATTAAAAGTAACAAGTCACTTTTTAATAGTTTCTAGATGATTATACATACAATTCAATTATCTTATGTTTGAATACCACAGTTTGTAATAGGGAAAGTAATAAATAATGAACACCGATATGAAGATATCAATTTTTGTAGTATTCTGCAAGAGGTCGATCATCCTAACGTGACTTTTTCATTGACCCTATGCATGAGAACAGTCAGAAACTGAAAAAAACACGTAGTTAACTAACTAAATTTGACCTTACGTGTGGAATTAATCTATTAAAAGTAACAAATCACTTTTTAATAGTTTTTAGATGATTAAGCATACAATTCAATTATCCTATATTTGAATATCACAGTTTGTAATATGGAAAGTAATAAATAATGAACATGAAGATGATGACGGAGAAATCCAACTGAAAAAAACTCCGGGACCAAGCAAGTTACCTCTACTATAGACAATGTAGGTT
>CAIGRN010038460.1:0-21766 GCA_903798345.1 Fraxinus anomala
CAAAAATTTTCAAAATTTTACATCCAAAAAAGTCATATCTCATATTAATTTTTGGATGTAAAATTACGGGGTAAGATTTTTTTGGACGTAAATTTTAGATTGTAAAATTTCTCTCAAATTCTTTAAAAGTTCGATTGTGCCCTCCTAACTTTAAAGTTCTGCGTCCGCCCCTGACCGCCACCATAAATACCTTTCAAAGTTGATCCTTTGTCCGCATCTCCACCATCTCCGCTGCCCATTCTTTCCTTTGCTGCCATGATTTCTATGTCATCCATTTCCAATTCTTACTTTCGAATCATCTGTCTCCTTAACGTCACCAAATCTGTATCAGTAGTATTGGCGGCGGATGTTGGCATGGGTTGACGTGGATTGACAACCGCGCTAAAGTATTTCTAAGGTTTGGATTGTAGATTCGTTGTGTGTGAGTTGAGTAGGGTAGGGTAGGATAGGGTAGGGGTGGATGAATTGGCGGTGGTCGGATTTTTAGATTTGTTGTGATTTTTGGAGCGGGATACGGTGGAGGGAGAATAATGTTGGTGATGGTGATGGTGATGGTGATGGTGATGGTGATGGGTTCGGTTACAGATCTATAGTTTTTGAAATGGTGGTTTGTTTTAATTTTTTTATAGAAGGTGGCGATGACAAGAGTACAAATACGACAATTTAGGAAAGTGGTGGTGACGACTACAATGGTGGTGATCATGGTGGTGCATGAGTTAATAAATTCCAATTACAAAAGAATACTCAAATTGTAATAACAATGACATGTATTGTAAATTACAATTTCAAAAATTACATACATTGTCATACGATTAAAACGTAATTGAACATATAGTGTAAGTTACAAAGATTTTAACTTATTTAATGTAGATTTCTGTTAAAAAAAAATTTCAAACATGTCAAAAATTTACAAAAAATGGTTGAGATACAAAAAATACGAACTCGTCAAAAAATTAATCCCTTGTTTGAGCCTCATTTTTTCATCAAAATACATTCTTCAACCATTATTTGACTCCAATTCAACCACTCATTTTTCAATAAAATGATATTACAAGAAAACTCAATTTTTTTCTTATTTTTTAATCACACATTCTCGATCATAATACTATTACAAAATGCATTTTATGGAAAAAAAAAAAAAAAAGGGGCACAAACAACCCCCAAAACACCATAACAAAAAATCATATATCGGAGGACACCTCATTTTTTTAGACATTTCATTTGTTTTATAAAGTTACAGTATTTATGGATTATCTGATTTTTTTTTTTTTACCCCATTTCTTTGCACTCATTTCTATTTATTTATAAACAATTCTCAAATATAAATTTAATCACTGTTTGATTTAATTAAAAATCATTTTTAAGTATATTTTGATAGAAAATTATTAAATGTGTGGTTGAAATGTTGTAGTTTCCATGAAATATTTGATTAAAATAAATTGTTAATTTTAACTTAATCTTGTAACTTTTTTATCTAAATCAAACTGGGCTTAACATTTACACACACAACCTCCCTGACTTTCTTAAATTAAAACTCTTTATTTATCTTATTTATTTCAATCACACATTCACACAAAAAAAATGTTCTACACTTAACTCAAAATATTTTTTCTATTTTTTAATCACACATCATTCAAAAAAATTATTATTCAAAACATCATTTCACCAATTTTTCCTTATAATAATAATCAAATAGGGGCAAAATATAGTCCTTGTTTGACGAACATTCTTTCAAAACTATTTTTTCTCATACTTATTTTGAATCACACATTCTCACAATAAAATATTTTTCATATAAATTTATTTATTTTTTCTAGTTTTTAAACGTACATTCTTAGAAAATTTACTATTAAAAAATTCATTCTCACAAAAAAAAAAAAAAAATTATGCTACGGGTACATAACCCGTAACATAACCATTCACATAATGCACAAATGACGCGAGCTCATAAATAATGTTCCATGACTCGTTGTTCTTAATCCCAAATGACGTGACTTTTGCTTCCGATTTTCCTCATTTTTTTCTTTTTCTTTTTAAATATTGCACGTTTATTCTGTAAAATACCTGTGAACCACATTCTGTATATCTAGCGTAATTAAGCCTTTTTTGTGCCTCGGTTTGACGGACTTTTTTTTTTTTTGAATTATGTAACGGGTACATAACCCGTAACAAAACCATTCACATAATGCACAAATGGCGCTATACCCGTAACCCGTAACAAAACCATTCACATAATGCACAAATGACGCTCATACCATTCACATAATGCACAAATGGCGCTATGAGCGTCATTTGTGCATTATGTGAATGGTTTTGTTACGGGTTATGTACCCGTATCAAAAAAAAAAAGTCTGTCAAACCGATGCACAAAAAAGGCTTAATCACGTTAGATGTACATAATGTGGTTCATAGGTGTTTTACAGAATAAGCGTGCAATATTTAAAAAGAAAAAGGAAAAAATGAGGAAAATCAGAAGCAGAAGTCACGTCATTTGGGATTAAGAACAACGAGTCATGGGACATTATTTACGAGCTCGCCGTTCGGCTCGGTTCGGCTCGTTGACATAGCTAGTTGGATGGGTGCGGTGGAGTCGGCTATTGGTAGTCACAATGGTTTTCAGATAAAGGAAATGAGGAAGAAAGGGGTGGAGGTAGGACGGTTTTTGTTTTGATTTATGTTTTTTAACTAATTATTAATAGATTATAATTGTGTTTTTTTGTTGAAAAATGTAAAGTTACCATTTTATCTTTTTAGAATTAGATAAAATTATGGTCAACTAATGGTCAAACTAACAGTTTCCCTCAATTTGGACTTTAGTTGTGATATTTTGAAAGATTTGGTATCGTGAGTAATATAAATAAAAGGTTCGTGTCAAGTCTGCATAAAAGTAAAATGTTTGGTACCGTGACTGAAATTTCACTAAAAAAATTTTCATTTTATAATTTCAATCAAATGTAAAAATGCAAAAACTTCAAAAAAGGGGGTCAAAATGCAATTTATCGAAACTTTCCCAGCCTAAATATAAATAAACAATTATTGAACCCCCAAAGTCCCTCGTTATTCTCTCTCTCTCTCTCTCTCTCTCTCTCACACACACACACACACACACTCTCTCTCTCTCGTACAAACACACACACACTCTCTCTCTCTCTCTCGTACAAACATCCTCCATATGCGTGTGCGCTTAGACCAGACCCAACATATTATTGGAACACTACAGCACCCACTAAACAATCACGTATACCGTATACGTATATATATAGAGAGAGAAAAGAGGATAAACAATCAATGGCAAAAGTGTATTTGTCTTTCATTATCGTGAGAAAAATAGAGTAATGAATATTATTTTGATGATAATATGTGGTTTAAAAGTAAAATAACTTTATTAATTTATGTGTAGAATATTTTATTGAGTCAAAATTTTTTCTATAACAAATAATTTTTTAAAATAATGATAGACAAACATACGTTTGTATCTGTATGCGTGCAAGTGTGACTCTGTAAGAGAAAAGCCAGAAATAACTTTTACTTTTTAATGCTCTCTTTCTCTTTCTCTTCTCTTAAAGATCTCTGATTGTATGTTTTGTTTTTCTGAAAAATCGTGCACCCTTTTCCTCTTTTACTCTCTTACACAATCATACACACACTTGAGCTTCAAAGATTCATGCTTGATTTTTGTTTTTCAGTTTTTTGGGATTCTTGATATGAACTTTTACTTTGAATATTTTTAATTTTTTTGGTGAAGATTCTTGTTTTGAGGTTTTCTTGAAGCTTAGTTATGGTTTAAATGGTGTTCTATTTCTGCATAAATAAATATATATAAAATTTTATATAAGATACATATATCTACATATATATGGCTTATGCTCACAGTAAAAGTAACAATGATTATGCAAATGCTACTGTTTCTGCTACTGGTGATAATCAACAGAAGCTGGCAACAACTTTCCATGATTTTCTTGGCACAAAAGGTCGAAATCCTTCTCCGGCAGCTGGCGGCTGTGGCCGTACATCGTCGGAGGTGTCTCCATCAGCTTCTGCCTCCCTTGGTGCCTCTTCTTGTGGTGGCCGTGGGCCCATGTCGACCACTTCCGATCTGTGCTCCGGTAATAACACAAGTGCAACCTTCGTTCTTCCTTTCTTTACTTTTAATTTATTTTTATGACAGTACTTGGACTTCTTTAATGGGCTATTTTGATTTTTTTTTGTTCAGCTGACTTGTTGTATAAATGTGCTAACATCTTTATGTATGTTGTACTGGATAGTTTGATTTTTTATATCATTTCAAATTTCACAAATACTTTTGATTATTTTCAATATTGTTGAAATCTCACTTTACACTTGTACGTGTCTCTATGCTTGTACATGTCTACTTTCTGAGCTCATTTGATTCTGCAACTCTTTTGATAAATTGGGTGTTTATGACTTTTGACAAAATTTAGTTTTGTGCGAGGTCATTGATGGAGATAGAAGTGTATGTGTTCATTCCGAATTACTTCGATTGAAATTGCTCGATAGGTTTGCTTTCCTTTTTCCCAAATTATTGGCCAATTTCATGGTTGAGAGTATAGTTGTTTTTTAGTCAAAGAGACTCTTTAAACATAATATTTTCTCTATTTTAAAGAGTCAACATTTGAAATCACGCTCCAAGAGACTCTTTAAATTAATATTTTAATTTAAAGAGTGTGTTTCACTCTCTATAATTAAATGCATTCAAATGTTTCAAATTTCAATGAAGGAAAATAATAAAATAATCTAAAAGCTAGTTAAAATAAAAGATAAAGAAAAATAATAAATATTTTTTGAGAGTTAGTAAAATTAAGTGTTAAATACAAAGAGTTTGTTGGAGTATTTCAAAATTTTAACTCTCTAAATTTACAGATGTTCTTCAAATAATAGAATATACTCTTTAAAAATAGGGAGTCTCTTGAAAATGCTCTAATATGTCCATATTTAATGGGCATTGTTATAACAAATATGAACTACTCCTATTTAAACCATTATTGATGTAAGGGTATATTAGAAATAGTGCAAGTAAAATTTGTTCCCACTATATTAATTATATATTCTTAATCTGTGTGAAAATATGAGCAAACATATCTCTGTGGGACGGAAGGAGTATGTTTATTTGTTATTCGGATAATTGTTTGACAAAAATGTTTACTGATTTACTCTAGAAATCCTACTCCTTATACACATGCACCAGCATTTTTATTTCTTGAATTGCATTAACTATCACACTGTTGAGCATATTAGTGATTATTAGATGATACTTGAAGATTAATTTTAGTTTGATTTTTTTCAATCAACTATGCTAGAAAGACACGTGGGCAGTCATTTGGATGGAATACCATTTTATCAATCAAGAGGTGAGTTTATAGGACCTGAGACAAGTAATACATTCATAGGAACTAAACGAAGTAACTGACTTTTTTATGGTGTCACCAAAAGAGAAATTTCCACAAGTGCGACCAGAATCACTCGAGAGCTCACATTTAATGAAGGTTCGTTCTTTTTGTTTCTACGTCTTCTCAATTATTTTCCTTCTTGGCTTGTTATTTTAGAATAGGTAAAGGGATGTTGTGGTCTTATTTTTTTTTTTAATCTCATTCCTGAAGTGCATGTTTGGAACTCAATATTAGACTCCAGTAAACAGCAAAATATTAGCTTCTTTTTGTTTCTTAATACAATCTATTGCTGTCTAATTCACATTACAAAACATGCTAAAAATGTTTACTATTTATTCTGATATCGGGAGTTCTCTGTTCAAGTTCAGCTACTGCGACATGCAGGGGGAGAGCGACGTAGGCAGCCACATGATGAAGAAACTTCCTTTACCATGCATCAGATGAGACCAATTTCGGCCTCTCTTATATCTCAATCTTCTAGTGGCGGTAACTCTAAATGGGATCGACCTATTCCAATGAATCTTGGGCCTTCATTACAGTATCATCCACAAGCTGGTCAAGTTGTGCCATTTGGGTACCAGACACCATCAAATAGGTTTAAAGATACTAATCCTGGTCCTGCCATATCTCGAACAGCTGCTGATGAAGGATCTAGGACTGGAATGAAAGGATCTGGAATATTGAGTTCTATCAATGCAACTGGAGGTGTTTCTGAGAGATATCCTTTGGGAGTGCTCATACGTACTGATAAACAAAAGTCCGGTGTTTACATTTCGGAGCCAGAAACATCTGCTACACCCAGGTTAATTCACGATACTAATGATTTTTCTAATTTTCTTTCTTACCTGAGCTATCTGTGCAGTCGGCTAAAAGATTTATGAGTTTTATTTGTCTTTTATGACAGTCAACACAGAATAGAATCAGCCAGTTGTCAAATGACTATATTTTATGGTGGTCAAGCCCATGTTTTCGACAAAGTTCACCGCAATAAGGTCTGCTTTTTGCAATTTTTTGCAACCAGTTGACTGATAAATGACTGCTCAACTGCTTTTTGAACTATTATCTTAAACAGAAATGTTCTCAAGTTTGTTTGAATTGATTAGCATGCGAATAGAAAATGCATCCTTTAACCCAGCCGTGATCCAATGTCATAGCATCTTTATCATCAAGCTTAATTTTAGCTACGCTTACAAGTATTATGCTTTTTATGCTAACTTTGGAAGTTACTTATATTATTGCCTAGAAGTGGAGGTTGGATCAAGGAAACCTTTTCGGGTTTATGTATCAAGGAGTGCATGTTTCTACTTTGATCTTGGACAGGAAGTGTACTGAAGCTATGGAGGAGCATGTCTACGAAAGCCTCTCATAATGGTCGCTGGAAGCCAAGAGAACTACCCTCTGATTATGGTCACTGAACTTAAAATCTAATGTGATTAACTAGGAAAATGTCTGGAGATTTTCTTATAAATCTTCCTTGTGCTGTAGGGGCGTAGGGTTGTTAGGAACAAGTGTGTTTGTAACAAATAGTCAAGATCTAAAAAGTTTGGCGAGTCATTCCCTTGGAAACATTTGGAAGTCCATATTTACGGGATTTTCCCATTTACAAAATGGAATGTAGGTGCTGGAGATAGTTGTTTTAGTAGTAAGATTGGATTAGTTTTTGCTCGCGTCGATATTTTGACAATTATACAAATTTTCTTTTCTTAAAAATGTCCTATAAATTTTGTTGGTTCACCCTTAGAAAATGGAAAAACAAATTGGAATTTTCAATTACAATTGCAACTTGAGGATGGTAAAAATTTTAAAATTACCATTGAGAATGTTTGTTTTAAACCTTCTTGACGTGCCAAAAGGTGGGTTTGTTTTTATTTTTTATTTTGTAACGTGCCAAAAGGACGTGGATGTTGAATTACTCAAAACCTTTTTCTGTGGATGTTGAATTATTCGAACCTTTTTCTTGCAAGTCATTCTTCTCTGCTCACGTTGATTCGCCAGTCCACCCCATCTTTGTCATGTTCGAGTCCATTTTGTTAAGGTGAAAATTATTACTTGTGAATTGGTTCAAAAGATATATGCCTATTTCTCTCTTTGTAGTTTATGGTTGCGTGATATGTAAAAAAGGTTTGGAAGGGTATTGATCATTTATTTTTACGTTGTGATGATGGCTATGGTGTCAATTTTTTCAGGAAGTTGGTTTTCCATGGATTATCCTGAGCACATGTTAGGGGTTACTTATTGAAAAGCCCATAAGCTTCGATAATGGTGAGATGTGTGCAGTAGTGGAGAGCAGCGATTTTCGGCTATATTTTGACTGGTTTCGCGAGAGACAACATGATTTCTGAAGAGCGAGAATAAGAAGTTCCTAATTGTAGGATAGGTCCGAGTTTTAAGAATCACCTTGATTTCTACCTATAAAAAATCCAAGGTCATTCATTTTCCTTTAATTGGCCTTAGCTGGAAAATATATAGTATATTATGGATGTTGAGTTTTTGAGCTGTAGAAACTTAGGCCTCTAGGTCTGGTGACATGATGCAACTGAGCCCCCTCACTGTCAAAGAACGAATGTTAAGTGGTGAAATATAGTCTCAAGGAAGCTATGGAAGGAACTACTTAATCAGTTAAAAGACAAGACTACAATGTACATTCTGATAACCAGTGCTATTAATTGGAGGACAATATTCATTTATTAGGACTGGGAACCAAAATATTTTCATGAACTACCTTTTCGTCTCAGTTCTTTAGAATCTAGGAGTATAATTCTGATGCTGGATTGGCTGTTGAGTAATTTTCTTGCTGTGAAATATCCAGAATTATTCATACGTGTATAAAAGCATGATGCCGAAGCATAACTCTTTTTTAGCACTTATTTTTGAAGCTAGCACTTAAGGAATATCTTCATTCATGGAAGAAAAATTAGTTAAATCTTATCTAATTGTACTGTCCAATTTCGTGTTCAGTTCGTTGAGTTTTGAGCCATTACAATAATTGCAATCGCTCCACAAACCATGACGAATTTTATGGTCTATATCAGGCAGATATTATAATGGCCTTAGCTAGATCGAACGGAGAATCTTGGTCAACAACTTATGAGCCAAAATCTGCATCAGGGCCTCCGACTGGAGATAATTGCATACCTGGTGATGCAAGCATTGCTACACCGAGGGAGTTGCACGAGAGGACATCAGACACAGGGAAATCCCACCATGGTTTTGGCTCTGGTGATTAACAAATTCTTACCCAATTGTTTACACACGTAAAATTCGATAATACCGTATTTTTCACTTTGGCAATGGAGTTTGCTCCATGTTTTATGCAATTGGTAGGTAATTATCAAGTGATGATCTCCTTGTATGCAAGTTACATCATATAGCTTTAGCTTTTTATGCCAATCTATGCACTTTCCTGTATATTAAAATGTGGTGACACTTCAATATAGAATTGGATGCACATTGCAGGCAGTCGTGCAGGGGGGTATCGTAACTAAGGAATCAAAAGGCAGAGTTCAAGCATCCGAAATCAATGCTAGAGGTAAAGGCGGGGCGTAAGTTATACTTGGCTCTGTTTGTGCTTGCTAAATGAATATCTGTCCAATTAGTATTTTACATTTACCTCCTGCGAGGTCGAATCTTCCATGCTTGATTATTGTTAAAGCTTTTTGCTTCTTTTTATTATCTGTAAAAGCCTCATTAAGCACTCGAATTAATTATGAGATCCCGATATTTGTCGTGTGAGCATTTTGAGATCTTTATCATGTGAATGAAACCTAGCTTGTACTATTTGTCGGACTGTGTGGGGCGTAATCATATTTTATGCTTATCCTCTTGACTGCAAATCGGCCTGATATTACATGGGGTAAATTGAAAGTGAACCACCGTAAATATGGGTTTGCTTGTTTTGTGATTTCATTATGCTTAACCTTACTCTCGTAAGGACTTGGGGCTTTAATCCCTATCAGACAAGGGGGACCAAATCTTCCTACTTTATCAGTTATACTAAAAATAAGTTAATGTCCAAGGTCTGAAACATGCTTTGTACTCAACCCGATGATCCACACTCTAGGGTCGAACCCACAAAAATGTCACTTTCAACTTACAACAAAGAGCGAATAGTCCTTTGGGTTTCGCGAGTATTGCCACACATTTGAATACCGATCACTCCCTCAGGAATATGATGCAATAATAGAGCTATGGTGGTGTTGGTAACATGCTGTCATGTACCATTTTGGTTGGATTTTATTGAGTATAAGGAATAGTCGTGACATGGGAACACCATCGACTTGTTTCTATGTTAGACGATAAAAATTCATGGATTGTGTAGATTAACAGTTGCTGTATGTATATATTTTCTTTTCAGTATGTAAAAGCTAAAGATATCAAATCTCATAATTTCAAGTATGAAAATTTTTCCTTGTAAATTGTTCAACCTTTATACCAGCAAATGTTGTTTCAAATACAACAATGCCCGTTTGATCCGGCAAATCTTCGTATATTGGTATGACCATGAAACCTCTCGTTCCTTGCACATTCTTCCTACCATTTGAACGACATAATAAGTAAATTATTTTGTTGGTTAAAGTTGAAAATAGGTAGCAAAGTTGCTTATTTGGGTGATAACGAAGTAAGACTTGCGAGTTACTATAAATAATTAACAAATTTTCACTTGAAAGATTTGAATGTTGAATAGCAAAAAGTAACTGATCTTTTGTTCTTTTTTTCTTAACTTTGCAGAACTTAGTTAGCTAAGCTTAAAAAGTTCATTTATAACATTGTTTTTTTCGTCTATTATTGGAAACTCCATATTATTATCCATCTCGTAATCTCTGAATCCCACTCATCAGTAAGTGAAATATGACTCGGTTAATCCCAAATTATCTGACGACTTTGAAGATTGTTTAGTAGATGTTAAATGTTGGAAGTTGGCAAGTAATAATATTAGTACGAAATGAGTTGGGCAGAATAACGGCGTGAAAAAGTAAATGTTAATGGTCGAGGCAAGAGTTCGACTCTTTCTCCTTAAGATGATAATGACGCGCACTGATGTTGATAGTATTTCGGTACTTGTCTCCCAAAATACAACGATTTCGATTTGTAATAGTAGCACTACAAATTACAAGACCCGACGAACCTACTTATTTTTTGATCTCTCTAAAAGTTGGAGGGCTAAAATACACGAAAATTATTTTTCGAGGTTAGATAGCAAAATATGAATAATGCAGGGAGTGGAGAATAATTTTGGGAGAAGAAATAAAATCGGAATTGACTTTTGGAGTGAATGAAAATCGGGTATGTAGGTCAATTTATAGAATTTGAAAGGTTGTGTCCAAAAGACACAACAACTGAAAAGTTGTGTCTCAAATAGATACAAACTGTTTGGACAGGAACCAAATATATAATATTTTAAATAATAATCAAATATTATTTTACCAAAAATATATATATCAGTTTGGCTCAAGCCCAAACCCACGACCCGTGCTGTGCCGTGCCCTGCCCTGCCGATTGGTCGGAAGGGGCCGACTGGGCCAGCAGGCACGGCGGCGGCGCGCGCGTGTGGGCATTGGCCCAACCTACTAGCATGTAAGTTCTCTCACATTCAAAGACTATTGGTACCCCTTGAGGTCTAAACCCAAGTCCCAAACTTGATAATATAAAGTGGTTTATATTCTTCTAACTTTCCTATGTGATATTGACACTTTTCCAATTTCCCACCAATTATCATTCTAATTTATATCAACTTCAAGTGGTCATCTTTTGACTTTAATTTCTCATTCATCTTAAATTAATTTTGAGAAAATAAATATGCTACATTAATCTACTCATGGAGTAGAACACATTCGACCAAAGAAATATTATGTCTAACTAACGAGACTCACTAAAATAATTGGTCAAAAGTTGGTCAAACCAACTAATAAAACCCAATTTTCCAACAATCCCTCACATGAATGGAAATTATGCAATAGACTATGCAGACCCTTGTCATGCGTTTTCCACAACGTGAAATTACCGCAAGTGTACGCTGTCAAGTTTTATAATATAGTGATAAGATGGAAATGTCGAACCCACAGGGATTGATGTTTGAGTTCCACTGAATACTATAATTGTATAGTTTCTACTTTATTTATACACTCAAATTTGGATTCAAAGTATTTATACTAAATTAACGTGGTTGTATGTCAATTCAAGTAAAATAAGGCAAATTATAGGAGAGTTATCAATGTGAGAAAGCCTGGGAAATGATTTTATCTCACTATCAATTATGATTCAATTATATCTAGCTATTCTAATCAATTTTCCATATTTGAAAGCAAGAATCCTAATATATTTTTCTCTCTTCTCTCGAGTTCTGGAAAGAAAGTAATCCTAAATTTCAATTCCAATAGCTCTATTTCGAATTAAAATTAAAGATTTATCAAGTTCCTAATTCTTTTATGGAGTAATCTTCATAGATCCTATACTCTCTCTCGAAACCTACAAAATCTATGTTGTGTCAATCCTATGATCATGCCTAAATTCTCTTCTCTCGAGTGTCGCAATTGACTAGCATATATTCATTCAATTATTGATCAAGTAATTGAAAGCATTAATTTCATGACACAATCAAACATATGTGGAAAATCAAACATAAATAACTATAATATAATTAAACCATAATCTCAAGTTCAGCTACATCAAACCCTAGATAATTAAATTAGTTCATAAGAAAAAGAAATGACATAATAAAATCTGAAATAAAAGCATGGAGAAGAAAAGAGTAAGAAAAAACTGGTTTTGCCGCTTCAATCTCCAAGCTGCCCGGTTCCCTGTCTTTTCAGTTTTTTTTCTCCTTCCAGCTCTTTGTACGTGAGTGCTTATAATATATTATCTTTCCTCCCAGCCGCCGTTGTTGACTTCCAACCAAACTCTTATTTCTTCAAACTTTTTTTTATGTTTCCGCATGTGTATGTAAATATAATATATCCCGCAGCCAATTGTATATATTTTCCCTTCTTTTTCTGTCTGCTTGCCTTCGTGTATAATATATCTATCAATTCACAGCAGCCACCAATTCCAAACGTGTTTTTTCTTCTCCAGTTGCCCTAGCCAATGTATATATATATTGTATTTTTGCCCATCCCAATGTGCGTGTAGATATATATACCCTCACTTTCCAGTAAGCAGCCATGTTGTTGATTTAAACTTTCAAGTGCAAGTCCATTGAGGTCCAATTAATTTCAATGTCCAATTAAACTAATTCTTGCTTCTAAGTCCTCGTACAATTTAGTCATTTTCTCAAACTTTTGCTAATTTCATCCACCTGTATAACAACATCAAAACACACATTAAAACGCTCTAAAACTCGTAGAAATTAATTAAATATCAAGTTTAGATGTCGTCTAAAGTATGAGTGAAATACACTCATCAAATACCCCCAAATTTAATACTTTGTTTGTCCTCGAGCAAACACCAAACTAAGAAAAATCACTTGACAAACACACAAACAAATAAATACGAACAAAATCACTTAAAACAAAATGTGCTAGATATCTGCCTTCATAGCTCAGGATTGAAAACATAGCATCAATTTTATGAATCATTTCAAAACTATAATGCATAAGCAAAACTCTCACATATTCAATGCAAAATGGGTTGTGTGTGTGGCGAATCAAGTGCAACACTGTACAATTATAAGTTGATCCAATTCCCGACCTTAAAAGTCAAATATTTCCTTATCTCGCTCATGGGATTCACATACCCCCAAACTTATTTTCTTTTCTCTTCCCAAGGGTGTATTNAATGAGGATTTTCCTTATTTTTGACAGCTTCAACCTCCAAGAATCAACTAAGTTACTAACCTCTTATCAAATGTCTAATCCTCTAAAACAAGTATTTGGGGCTTAATCATGATATGTGGTGCGTCTTTTATTTCATGCACCTGCTTTTTCAGATATAGATTTTTTTAATTCACTGTTGTGTGGACATTTCTCCATTAAACTTTTTAAATGACCCATGTAGCGAGCTTTAGATCGATGAATCTCAAGTCAGATAACTTTAGGGTATCAGGTTTTAAACCCTTGTAGGCTTAATTACTCGAGTCATAAATACTACGAATAGATGTTTCACAATCAGATTATTATAATCGTTCACAATTTTTTCGCCATGATTAGTGCAATGCCCCTTATTAAACACTCATTCTCAAGAATTGACCTCTAACTTAAAGTTTTCACCTAATTTTCATCCTATTGATCTCTAACAGTCCACACAAATTTTAGCACATATAGAATACACATCTATATCCATGTCTCCCTACAAAAGTTCGACCATCCAAACATCCTAGATTTGGTTTAGGGATGTAAATCTTGTTTAATGGTTGTCTGGGTTTAGCATCTAAGTTCTATATTTCAACCTATAAACGTGAATCAACCTACTCATATACAACGTTACAATCAACTCACGTGCATAAAAACTTGCCGTTTCACATGAATAAGCAAAAATATTATTTCAAACACATAACTTATCCACAATTCATAAACCAACACATGTTCTCAATTACATACACCAGTGCCGGCAAGGTTATTTAACTCACACAAACATGCACACAAATCACACAAAACATAAAAAAATAAAACTACGGCAATTAGACACAATTTATAGTACACCCTCAAACTTAAATTAAACATTGTCCTCAATGTAAAATTAAAGAAAAAAGAGGAGTCTTCCCTGAATTGTCTGTATGGCCCGTGATGTTGTGGTGTTGATGATGCTGGTGTTGGTGGATGCTTCTTCTATCTTTCCCCCAAAACTTGATATGCATCTCGTTTTTTCCTTGTCAATGTTGGTTTGAATGTTTCGCGACGTCATGTTCTTGAAAAATCAAATAAAGCATTAAGATCAAATAACTAGAACAAGTATTATTTAGCCATAATATCTAATAAAATAACTACATATCTATGACCCAGGGAAAACGGGTATGTATGATGAGTCCCAAATAAATGAAAAAAACTAAACTAAATTAAAAAACAGAATAAATAAAAAGGAAGAAAGCTTGTGTTGTCTCCCAAGAAGCGTTTCTTTTACGTCATTGGCTAGACGTAGATGTGGATTTAGGTTCATTCATTGAGTGTTATTTCGTCCATATCTCGATCTTCCATGTTATAGTAATGTTTGAGGCGTTGTCCATTTGATTGGAATGTTGACCCATCCTTGCTCACCAACTCCACTAAACCATATGGGAATACTTTACGAATTACAAAAGGTCCTGACCATCTTAATTTGAGCTTTCCAGGAAATAGTTTCAACCGAGAATTGAATAAAAGAACTTGTTCTCCTGGCCTGAATTCTCTTCTTAGGATTCTCTTGTCATGCCACAACTTCGTTCGCTCTTTATATATCTTTGCATTCTCATAGGCATCATTTCGGAATTCCTCTAACTCGTCAAGTTGCAACAACCGTTTTGGACCCACTAATTTCATGTCCAAGTTTAACTTTTTCACAGCCCAATACGCTTGATGCTCTAGTTCAACCGGTAGATGACATGACTTCTCGAATACCAAACGATATGGTGACATTCCAGTGAGTGTTTTGAATGCTGTGCGATATGCCCAAAGAGCGTCATCTAGCTTATACGACCAGTCCTTACGATTCGTGTTCACTGTCTTCTCTAGAATTTGCTTGATTTCTCTGTTGGATACCTCTGCTTGCCCATTTGCTTGGGGTTGGTAACCAAGTTCCAATTTGTGCCTGACATTGTACTTAGCCAAAAGTGAATTGAACAATTTATTGCAGAAGTGTGTACCTTCATCACTCACTACTGCCATTAGCGTGCCAAACTGAGTGAAAATGTTTTTTCGGAGAAACTTTAAAACTACCTTTGCATCATTAGTTGATGTAGCAATGACTTCAACCCATTTGGATACATAGTCCACTGTAAGGAGAATATATACTTGGCCGAAGGATGGTGGAAATGGACCCATGAAATCTATGCCCCATACATCAAACAGTTCTACCTCAAGTATGTTAGTTAATGGTAGTTCGTGATGCCTCGAAATGTTCCCCGTGCGTTGACAACGGTCACATGTCTTCACAAAAGCATAACAGTCTTTGAACAAAGTCGGCCAATAAAATCCAGATTGTAATACCTTGGAAGCAGTACGTGTAGGACCAAAATGACCTCCATAGGGCGATGTGTGACAATGCTCCATGATTGATTTTGTTTCCTCCATAGGGACACACCTTCTGACTACTCTATCAGCACATCTCTTGAAAAGTAATGGGTCATCCCACATATATGTCTTGACATCATGAAGGAATTTCTTCTTTTGATGGTGAGTAAAGTCAGGTGGCAATTCTTCGCATGCTATATAGCGAAAAGGAGCTCATCAGGAAAAGTTTCTAAAATTTGAGTATTATCCACCACTTTTTCATTCTCCAAACGTGAGAGGTGATCTGCAACTACGTTCTCGCTGCCTTTCTTATCCCCAATCTCTACATCAAACTCTTGTAATAGCAAGACCCACCTGACTAAACGGGGTTTGGCATCTTTCTTTGCAAATAGGTATCGGATTGCATCATGATATGTGAAGATGATACTTTGGTACCAATGAGATAAGGTCTGAATTTGTCACATGCAAAGACTACTGCCAGCATTTCTTTCTCTGTTGTAGTGTAATTCAGTTGAGCTCCATTCAGGGTCTTGCTAGCATAGTGAATGACTCTGAATATCTTCCCACTCCTTTGTCCTAGCACTACCCCAACTACGTAGTCATTGGCATCACACATAACTTTGAATGTCTTTTCCCAATCCGGTGTTATCATTACTGGTGCTGTAACTAGTTTCTCCTTTATTGTTTCAAACGCATTCAAACAATCTTTATCAAACACAAATGTAGTATCCTTCTCCAAAATGTTGCATAGAGGTTTAGCTACCTTTGAGAAGTCTTTAATGAATCTCTTGTAAAACCCATCATGCCCAAAAAAACTCCGAATACCTTTGACATTGATGGGTGGTGGTAGTTTTGCTATTGTATCAATTTTAGCCCATTCAACCTCAAGTCTCCTTGCTGAAACATGGTGGCCCAGCACAATACCTTCTTGTACCATAAAATGACATTTCTCCCAATTTAGAACTAAGCTCTTTTCCTCACAACGTTGCAATACCAAGGAGAGATTGTGAAGGCAGCTGTCAAAAGAAATACCAAATACAGAAAAATCGTCCATAAATTCCTCCATTATGTCCTCTACCATGTCTGTAAAGATCGCCATCATGCACCTTTGAAAAGTGGCTGGTGCATTGCATAACCCGAATGACATCCGTTTGTAGGCAAAAGTTCCATAAGGGCAGGTGAATGTTGTCTTCTCCTGATCTTACGGTGCTATTCCAATCTGGTTGTAGCCAAAGTAACCATCAAGGAAATAGTAGTGAGAATAGCCAGCTAATATGTCCAACATTTGGTCGATGAATGGTAGTGGGAAGTGATCTTTCCTAGTTGCTTTGTTCAGCTTCCTGTAGTCGATACATACCCTCCAGCCAGTTACTGTTCTTGTTGGGATTAGTTTGTTGTTGTCGTTCTTGATTACCGTCATTCCGTCTTTCTTTGGCACCACTTGCACTAGACTAATCCATTCACTGTATGAGATGGCAAATATAATCCCTGCCTTTAGTAACTTCAATATTTCTGCCCGAACCACCTCTTTCATTGCTGGGTTTAGTCTTCTCTGATGTTCAATGGATGGGCTATAAGAGTCATCCATGAGGATTTATGCATGCAAATGTAGGGTTTATACCTTTGATATCAGCTATTGACCAACCCAACGACGCCCTGTGTTTTCTCAATACTCTTAATAGCCTATCTTTTTCATCCGTGGTGAATAAGGAGGAAATTATCACTGGAGATGTAGAATTTTCCTCCAAAAATGCATATCGAAGGTGGTCTGGTAGACTCAACTTTACAGTCTTCATTACTCTTGTTATCGTTTAACTCCGTTAACTGTTGAATATCTTCGCTATGTGATGGATCATCTTCAGTCTGTGAACTCTCAATAGCCAGTATGCAATCTACTAAGTCTTTACTACCTGTCTACTCTCCAGAAGTGTTAATGTCATCCTTTGTTGCACTAAACATCATACAATGCTCCAAGGGGTCTTCAATGAATACTTTATCTTCTATCACTGCACATTCGATGAAGTCAATTCTGTTGCAAGTGTTGGCATCATCTGGAAACTTCATTGCTTGGTAAATGTTGAACATCACTTCCTCATCATATACTCTCAGTGTCAACTGTCCTACTTGTACATCAATCAAGGCCCTTCCTGTTGCTAAAAATGGCATACCTAAAATTAATGGAATTTATTGATCTTTTTCCATGTCCAACACAACAAAGTCAACTGGGAAGATAAATTTGTCAACTTTAACCAAGACATCTTCAATGACCCCTCGCGGATATGTGAGTGATCAATCAGCTAGATGCAGTGTTACTGTTGTCGGTTTTACCTCCCCAAGTCCCAACTTCTTGAAAACTGATGAGGGCATCAGGTTGATACTTGCTCCAAGATTACAGAGTGCTTTTTCAAAAGAAGAGCCTCCAATAGTGCAGGGAATAGTGAAACTGCCCGGATCTTTTCTCTTCTAAGGTAATTTCTTTTGAAGAATAGCACTGTATTCCTCTGTCAACTTCACTGTTTCATACTCTTCTAGCTTTCTCTTCTTTGACATCACTTTCTTCGTGAATTTGGCATAGTTCGGCATTTGTTCCAAAGCATCTGCAAAAGGAATATTTATATGAATTTTTTTGAAAATTTCTAAAATTTAGCAAATTGTGCATCTAATTTCTTTTTTTGAAAACGCTGTGGAAAAGAAAGTGGGAGCTTGATGATCGGTGGATTATCAGGGAATGATATGGAGTAAGGCTTTTGAGCCTTCTGTGTTTCGTCAGCCTTTTTTTCTGTTGTTACTTGTCCTTTATCCTTATCAGGTGTAGGAGTTGTTATTTCTTCGGTCTCACTTTCTTCAATTTGTTTGCCATTCCTCAATGTAATGGCCTTGTAATGCTCCTTTGGGTTGATTTCTGTATCACTTGGAAACTTTCCCTGTTGTTGAGACCTCATTGATGTCGCCAACTGCCCAATTTGAACCTCTAGATTTTTCATTGTAGCTCCCATGTTCGACACATGTGTTTCGATGTTATCCAATCGTGTCTCATCTTTGTTGAATCGCGATCTTGTCTCCGAAATGAAGGTTCCAAGGATGTCCTCTAAGGATGACTTCCCATTCAGAATTTTGAGTGTTGAACCCAGGTGGAGGTTGGAATGTGTTCCTGTTATTGTCATATGATAAGTTTTCGATTCCTCAGACCTAGATGATAGTGATTTGAAGAGTAATTTCCCCTCTGATTGTAGTTCCCGCTGTTGACATATTGGGCTTGTTCATTCCCCATTTCTATCTCCTGATGTGATGATGAAGCTCCCTTAATCAAATCTAATTTTTGCTGATTTCCTTGAGTGGTAAATGCAGCTATCTGATTAGTGAGTGATGAGACTTGAGTTGCTAACGCTGTGATGGGGTCCATATCATGAAGTCCAGCTACTTTCTTAACATTTGATCTCTCACTTGGCCATTGATAGCTATTTGCAGCTACATCATCCAATAAAGAGTATGCATCCTATGATGTTTTAGCCATTAGAGTGCCTCATGCAGCTGCATCCACTATTGTTCTTGTCTGTCCATTTAACCTATTGTAGAATATCTCCATCTGCATCCAACTCTCAAAACCATGTTGAGGACACCTTCTGAGCAAATCCTTGAATATTTCCCAAGCTTCATAGAATGGTTCGAAATCAGTCTGTCTAAATTGACCAATCTCGCTTCAAAGTTGAGCTGATTTGAAAGGTAGAAAATACTTGGTGAGGAATTTTTGAGCTAAAGCATTCCAAGTTGTAATTGACCCATACGGTATTGACTAGAACCAAGCTTTTGCCTTATCCCTTAAGGAGAAAGAGAATAGGCGAAGCTTAATTGTCTCATCGGTGACTCCATTCATCTTTACCGTATCACTTATTTCAAGGAAAGATCCCAAATGAGCATTTGGATCTTCTGTTGCAGCTCTCCCAAATTGATTTTGCTGCACCATATGTATTAGTCCTGGCTTCAGTTCGAACTTGTTTGCTGCTATAGCGGGGCGTGCAATGCCGGAGTAGTTTTCATTAACAATAGGCCTGACATAGTCCCGAATAGCTCTCGGTTGATTATTCTCATTAGCTACTCCTGCTTCTTATTCAGCCATTTCGTCACATTCGTTTCTCTGTATAACCCTTAGATAGCGAAATGTGCGTTCTGGTTCATAATCAACAAGCAATAGATTAATATTTCTTGCCCTTCGCATAAACAGCTGAAATCAAGATTACAGAAATAATTAAAAACAAAAATAAAATGAATGAAACTTAAAATAAAAATTCTAAATTAAAATAGAAACTAGATGGTAATAATATCAATAGAATTCAAATTAATCAATTCTCGGCAACGACGTCAAAAACTTGTCACATGTTTTCCACAACGTGAAATTATCGTAAGTTTACAGTATCAAGTTTTGTAATATAGTGATAAGATGAAAATGTTGAACCCACATGGATTGATGTTTGAGTTCCACTGAATACTATAATTGCATAGTTTCTACTTTATTTGGACACTCAAATTTGGATTCAAAGTATTTATACTAAATTAACGTGGTTATATGGCAATTCAAGTAAAATAAGGCAAATTATATGAGAGTTATCAATGTGAAAAGGCATAGGGAATGATTTTACCTCACTATTAATTATGTCTAGCTATTCTAGTTAATTTTCCATGTTTGAAAGCAAGAATCCTAATATATTTCTCTCCCCTATCTCGAGTGCCGGAAAGAAAATAATCCTAAATTTCAATTCGAATATCTCTTTTCCGAATTAAAATCAAAGATTTATCAAGTTCCTAATTCTTTTATGGAGCAAGCTCCATAGATCCTATGCTCTCTCTCGATACCTACAAAATCTATGTTGTGTCAATCATATGATCACGCCTAAATTCCCCTCTCTCGAGTGTCGAAATTGACTAGCATCTATTCATTCAATTATTGATCAAGTAATTGAAAGCATTAATTTCATGACACAATCAAACATATGTGGAAAATCAAACATAAATAACTATAATATAATTAAACCATAATCTCAAGTTTGTCTACATCAAACCATAGATAATTAAATTAGTTCTTGAGAAAAAGAAATGACATAATAAAATCTGAAATAAAAAGCATGGAGAAGAAAAGAATAAGAAAAAATTGGTTTTGCCGCTAAAATCTCCAAGCTGCCCGGTTCCCTGTCTTTTCTGTTTTTTTTTTCTCCTTCCAACTCTCTGTGCGTGAGTGCGTATAATATATTATCTTTCCTCCCAGCTGCCGTTGTTGACTTCCAGCCAAACTCTTATTTCTTCAAACTTGTTTTTTTATGTTTCTGCATGTGTATGTAAATATAATATATCCAGCAGCCAATTGTATATATTTTCCCTTCTTTTTCTGTCTGCTTGCCTGCGTGTATAATATATCTATCAATTCACAGCAGCCACCAATTCCAAACGTGTTTTTTCTTCTCCAGCTACCCTAGCCAATGTATGTATATATATTGTATTTTTGCCCATCCCAATGTGCATGTAGATATATATACCCTCACTTTCCAGTAAGCAGCCATGATGTTGTTGTTGATTTAAACTTTAAAGTGCAAGTCCATTGAAGCCCAATTAATTTCAATGTCCAATTAAATTAATTCTTGCTTCCAAGTTCTCGTACTTTGGATCTCGTACAATTTAGTCATTTTCTCAAACTTTTGCTAATTTCATCCACCTGTATAACAACATCAAAACACACATTAAAACGCTCTAAAACTCGTAGGAATTAATTAAATATCAAGTTTAGATGTCGTCTAAAGTATGAGTGAAATACACTCATCAACCCTACAGAGAGATCAGACAGAATGTTATCGCATCTGAATAGGTACCTTATGGGTTTGAACATTTCGTAGTAGAATACTATTGGATTTACTTGGCTAATCAGTGAATGCGGTGTCTTGAACTGTCAGTCGTTGGTGTAAATCAAGACAATAGTATGAACACAATGTTGTATGAACACAATAACATTTCTAACATTTTCGAGTTCTCACTGTTGTGTTCATTTTTGCCCTGAACAACTCTTGAAGTTCATTAGTGATTTAGAGAATTCAAGCCTTTGAAACATTCTCATAGAAGCGGCCACATTCACACTTATATAGGTGATCTCTTATTAAGAGTACCTGCCATACCCTACTTAGATAGTATAAGATATAGGAATCATTAAAATAATAACTTAACCTAAATTTTCTGCAG
>CAIGRN010038478.1:0-13241 GCA_903798345.1 Fraxinus anomala
AACGAACATCAAAAGATCCAAGATTTCAATATTTTTCAGGTGAAAAATTATACCAATCAAACACAATATATTGACAATTCTCAGTAAAACAAGTTCTGGACAATTCAATTTCCTGAAATTCATTTTCTTTCCACCCAAATTCCATTCTTGCAATCAACCCTTAGATACATACCCGTACCCGATACCCGTACTTGAGTCCGAGCATCATAGTTTCCAAGTTTGGATTCTTATTTTAGGAAAAGTAATTAGTTTATTTTATATATTTTATAGTATTTTATGTTATTTTTTAGTTAAAACCCTATTTAAAAAATGGCTTATGCATTGTATTTCAGAGACTTGATTATTGAATAGAAACTATCTCTCTCTCCTCCTATTTCTCTTTCTCCCTGTGGGTTCTCTCTCTTCTCCTTCCCTTTCCACTTTCTTCTCCTCTATCTCTTCTGTCTTCTTTTGATTATGTCCGTCGCCACATGCTCTTTATGTCTTTTGCTAAGTGATGTATCCGCATTAAGTTCAGGTTTTTTTCTTGAAAGCATATAAATGTTTGGGCATCTATGCATTATTACGTTTCTTATTTTTCTTTTTGATTTAGCCTTCATTTGGCAAACTTCTTAAATCATTTCTAAATTGTCAAACTTTATTTTCAACCGCATATTCCAATGGATCCACAAACAGTATCCACTTATCCATCACTCATTTATATCTATTTATAAATTCTTCCCAAACGGATGCTTAGTAATTGGGATACTTAATTTTGCTGTTCTTGCAATGGTATCTGCATTTTGTATCTCATCCTTAATCCAGGTTTTGGTTTTGCAGCTTCCAACCCTCTGGGAATATAATAAAATGAGTATGTTGAATCTTGTTGCAAGTTTAGTGAAGGTATGCTTTTCTGCGTGGTTTCAATACATTAATCCAAACTGTATTAAGTTCGAGGGAACATTTATCATTTTTTGAAAACTCCTCCTTTTCCTTTTTATTTCATACTTTTGCAATTTCTCTGCAAAATACTTCAATGGAAGTGGCCCATCTTTTGGTTAAATTATCACCTTTTGCTACATCGCGTGCATTGAGTTTGATTGTGTCTAATCTCCAGGTTGCTTCTGGAAATTGAGAAAGTTTACAGCCCCAATGTGGGGAGTAATATTTCAGTAGAAAAACAAGTTTTTATGGTAGTTTCAGAAATTTGAAATTTTTAACAGACACTGGTGTATCAAGGCATTCAGTTTGTGAAATTTTGGCACCAATATATTGTCGTAATGTTGTGCGTCTCTAACCATAGAGACAGAGATGAAGCTGAGACAGACTCTTTACGGATCTATGTGCTAGCAACTAACAATAAGCTACTTATTTATCCCAATTAATATCATCATGTATTTGTACAAAGAACTCCATCTATGTTTCTTCATAGCCAGACCTAAGCCCTGGCAAAGGAAAGTTGTGGTAGGTTGACTGCAAGCATAGAACTTAGTCACATCTCATGACGTGATACTTCTTTACATTTGTAATATTTGTATGTAGTCGTAAAAAGCAAGATTTATGCACATGTTATTGATATATGCTGCATCATATAGACAGGAATACATGGAAGAATAGTTTCATCAGATCGTGGTAGACCCTTGCCTGCTACAATAACCATCAGGGGAATAAACTACACGGTATGATCAACCATCTTTTTTCGCTTGTAGGCATTAAATAAATTAGTGAAAGCTTTGTTTTTATCTGCTTTACCGGGTTATTAAATGACCTTTAAATTGAATGCTAAGTGACTTAACATCTACTTCAGGATGTTACACCATCTTGTCACCGTAGCTTGACTATTATTAATATTAAGAAACTATTCTCTTGGTAACATTCAATGTGTCAGTTAATAAACATAAACTTACATTGAATTTATATAACAACAAAATTCCTGGTCCTGAACTTTTTATACCCTGGTTTTAGTAACATTTTAGGGGAAATCTACATGGTTGTGACAGAAAACTTCAATGTATAACTATATATGAAATGTATTCATATGTTAAACGTATATTGTGTAACTGGTCAATCTTGTCAAAGCGTGTAGATATCATATTCGGTAGTATTAATAATGGAAGTGTAAGCTCGATGCTTACTAGTTCAGAAGCATATAATAGCTTTTTCAAACATGAGGTGGATGTTATCATGATTTTTCACAGAAAGTAAATACAATGTTATGATATTTTAACATGCTATGTAGCATATGTAAATCATAAATGACCCCACCCACCCACTCCCTCCCATCCCCCTCCAATTCCTTGAGTTATTGTAAAATGGATATCTCTTGTGATAAAAAAAATTAATATTAAGTGCCATTAAAGTTCCTTACTGGGAGACATGAGTGAACTAACATGGAACATGGAAATATATTAATCCCTGAATTCAAAAAATAATAATTAATCTTGAAGCTTCTTGCTTGCATAAAACTACGCTACTTGAATGTCTTCGTACCACCATTGCCTCAGTGCTGTGACACTATATTTGTCTTATATTTTAAAGATAATATTCCACCATCACCTTAGTGCTGCAGCACTACAACCTCCTAAGATATGCCCCGTACATTCCTCATTAGGTGATTGAAAAGGTTTGATTCTTAATTGAATATAGCCCTTGTGTTCATGTTGGTCAGTTCTTCGGAATTTGATTTGTTGAGGGCTGCTGGCATTTAATAAGCACTTGATAGTATCTACCGCATGCCCTGGATTGAGCCTTGGGATATGATGGCGGACTGTAAAGCCACGTACACATGCTTTACTCCCAATTATTTTGGATAACACTTGCATCCTCTATGATCAGCTTTTTTTCCTGGTCATTTTCTTCACTTGTGGTCACATCATGTTATATTTGAGATTAAAGGTATGATAATTGGTGGGGGTGACTGGTGAGAGATTGAATTAGGATTTTTGGGTTTTCTGCAAAATTGTTTATATGTGCGTACTAAACCAGGCACAGGGACGGGGGGTTGATAGATAGAGCAACTGTGAACACTTACAGGAGTTGTAGGTGATGATGTGTTATGTAATATTTAGTCGTTTTGGGGAGTAAACAGTGAGAAGTGTTTTGAACTGGGAGCAAAATGTCCTTTGAGTACCAACTAATCATTCACATCCATCACCTTTGGGAACTCGGGAGCTATCCCTGTGGAAATTCTCATCATCTTTAAAACCATCAGCCTCAAACTAGAATATCCTTTAGAAATTGGCAAATGAAACCTTAACTGGAGTCTGGAATAGAGAATGGGATTCTCTCCATAATATTTTCCGACTATTTCACCTCTTTACCTTCTTGGGAAAGGAAGGTATTTCTACAAAAAGAGAGGGGTGTACAGGACAAAAATGAAAAGAAAAACAAGGCTCAGGATAGATTTGTTAATTATGCCTAGTTTTCTAAAAAACTCAACAGCTCATCGGGATTTCAACTTTTTTTTTCTTCTTCTTTTGATTCATGGGGAGGGTGTTAGTGGTAAACACTTCCTGATTTTTGAGTTCGATGGATTGTTGTTGCTACATTTTTCATAAATTCCATAATTTATGAAGTCGAAATTTAGCATTCTGATTTTAGTATTTTTGCTACTTTAGGAAACTTGCATGCTCAATCCGACTCTTGTTCTAGCGATAATTTCTAATAATTCATTCTTTGACAGATTCCAGCCAGTAAACCATTTGCTGATTACCACCGGTTGCTAGCTCCCAGAGAGAAATATGAAGGTATTGACGTGAAAAGAAATTTGAACCTTCACTTCTATATTCTTAAATTCAACTATTGTATCCTGAAACCTTGCCATTCTCTACAGTTATTGCGACAATGCCTGGATACAGATCAAAGAGTGCCTGTATTGTACTCGGAGAAGCAGCAATGACGATAGATTTCGTTCTTGATCCTGAAACCACTCATCCAGGCAGTCAACTGTTAGTCGACTCCGATTGTTACTTCGAGAACAAGACAAGTCTTAAAGTTCTTGAGCTTCTTCCGAGGGCCCATTTAGAACTTTCTATAATCTTGATTTTAATTTTGATATTTCTTTGCTTCTTAATGAATAGGAAAGTAATATCAAATTCTCTATACCAAAGACAAAGCATAGGGCCAAAACGGCCGGCTGTTATATGAAGTTCTCTATTATACTTTTTACAGAAGAAATGTCCCAAGTTATAATTTATTTTTCATGTGTTCATATGTGTATATAATATGAGTAGATGATTATATTTTTGGTCTATCATTTGTATTCTATTGAGATCATGTCACATTTATGGACGATATACTTCATAGGTATTGTTTGATGAAAATTTAACAAGCATATAATAGATTTAGAGCTTGTTTGGTACGGATTAAAATTAGATTTTAATCTAAACCAAAGTCAAACAATCAATATTAACCACATCTTTTATGGGTCCTACAGCTTTTTAACTACGCATTTCAAAAACTTATATTAAAATCTACTAAAAATATAATTTTAATCTTTACCAAACACCCCCTTAATGAGTTAAAAGTATCGTTTCCACTACTAATAGACTTCAACTTGAATTGTTTCGATTCGAAATCAAATTGTGTAACAAATCAGATGAATGGATTTTTGTGTTGAATGTTTACTAATACTATTCTAATTTCTATCTAAATGCACGTGAATTGATTTTATGAAGATTTTATACGAGAAGAGTGTGTTAGGAATGTGACTTCACCAATTGATAACTCGTTTCGATTTTGTACTTATATTCTTTAGTATAGTTTGTGTATAAATTGATAGCTGATAATTCAATTTTATTTAACTTTCTTTTTCCAGCCAGGTAAGTTAAATATATTACTAAACGTGATCGGATTCAAATGCTTAGAAATGTACGAAGGTGCATGATTACATAATATGACAATGCGCTAAATCTGTTTCGAACCTCGCGGGAACAAAAATAAGTCAATTATTATATATGGTGATCAGACATTTAAATAAGCAATAAGAATATGATATCAATTGATCACACTGTTCATACTAAAAGAAATGGTCTTTGAATTGTATTAAGGTGGTCCCCATTCTCTAAATTATGCACAAAACACGTCCTTTTTACCCACTTTTCGTTCATTTCCTCCAAAAACTCGTCCAACGTCGAATTTCACCAAAACAAACAATATTTACATGAGATTAAGCAATAATTTTCTAAAAGCATTCCCAAATATTCACATTTGATAGCCTAAGGTACGTGAAAAAAGTGTCACAATCACTTTCTTAATTTATCTTAATTGGGTGAGTGTTTTATTTATTTTAGCAGGACTCCATCTCTATTTTAGCCATGATTATCCTATGAGCATTTTGTGAAAACTATAAAACATAACTATATCGTAGAATTGATATTTTTAACCTCAAATATATCGTCTTATAATATCACACATAATTCGTTTAGTGTTTTTCACTTTAGTCCTTGTGAATTATAGTTCTCCTGTAATTCTTGTCATTTTATTTCCATGAATTTAGGCAGCTTGTATAAATCTCGATACAAATTGTGTAGTGAAGTGAAATGCATAAAAGTCATTACACTCAGGGAGTGTACTCAAAAGGAAATTTGTACATGTATTCAAAATGTTCATCACAATTTACCATGTAAGGAAAAGTAGATCACTTTCTCTTTTATATTACTAACCTTTTTTTTTCAATACACGTTTGATTCAGAGAGATTAATATAGCACATTTGACTTAGTGAGTGATATATAGTGTATAGGAATCGGTAGTTGCAAAATCTTTACTTGCTGTTTGAGTCCCAAATCGCAAGGATTATCCATCTCAGCAACATGGAAAGCAAGCTTGACTGGAGGTGTAAATACATCACAAGGGATAGCCAATAGAACTGAATATGTTCAGGGATGTTATTTTCACAAATATCCAATTTACATAATTCCTTCTTATTTAGAAATTCTAGTATAATCAGTTTCATCAGACAAGCACAGGGAGGAGAGAACTAAAAAATCAGAACTTAATGACTGCTATACACAACAGAATTTGAGGAACACTGCGGAGTCTGTCTATCAAACTCCATAGGCTTACTGCTCAAGTTCTTATTTCCACAGCCCCACCAAGCCTAGCCTCCGAAAAAGCGTAACCTGTTGTCAATTTTCAACAACATTCACGTCTAAGAGTAGCTTCTCTGAACTATATAAGCCGAAGCTCTAGTTGTACGATTGTGCTCTTGAATACCATCTAAAAACTGGGCCGTTCACAGTTTTAGCTCATGCGGGCAGGGAGTATCCAATGACAAGTTCTATGAGAACGACAGATGCCAACTTAGAGTACTAAGACAGGTGATTTCGACTATCTATTAACACCTCATCATCAAGAAGATACTTATAGATCAAAGCACATAAACCTCCAACTTCTCCTCCCTTTCTATTCATTAATGGGCATATTTTCATTCATAAACTGTACAAAATTCGAGGACTAGTTCAGTTCATCACATTAATTGACCCTCTCTAATAAGGGCAACAACTCATGGGGTGTGGCTAGCATTGGTGGCAAACTCAAATATTGTGTAACTAAATAATTTTTAACAATCGAATGTGCTTTTCCTGATCTAAGCAATGTCCAACCAAGTGAAAGCATTTTATGTTTTTCATATATTACCAAACTAGTCACAGGAAATTAAAATGGGTCTGTTTCTCGAGTATTTCTTTGATCTATGTAAAAATAACAATACAGCTTCCCTTCGAAAAATAACAGCAATACAGTTTCTACCCGGACATGTATCAGATAGGTAATGTGGTCATAAAACTATTAATTTTTCGTTGCTAAATCCAGCATTAAATTAGATGGCCAATCTAAGTTCCAGTCTACATTCCAGTATCTGTTTTTCCTCTGGTTAAAATACATTTATATCGCACTTGATTATCAAACCTACAGCAAGTTTTGAGGGGGAGGGGGTGGGGGGGTGAACACTGGGAGGGATTTAAATCCCTCACCGGTGAGTGTGTAATGCGTGTGAAATCTTCTAAACAGTGTTACACGAGACAAGTACAATATGAGCAATGGATTGTTGGATGTCTGAGACAAGCATTGATGAAGACAGGATTGGATTTTGACCAAGTTACGGTCTACAGGAAAAATGTCTCAAAAATATCATAATCTGATTAATGTTGAAGTTGACGAAAGAAATAGAAGGGACAAAGTTTTTCGACGTGATATGACAAATGACTTTCTGATAAGTAGACAATGCAGACTGCAGAGGGACTTAAATACATTCAACCAAGATTATGTAGCCAGACCTAATTTCTGGGTTTCTAGATTTCACGAAAACTATAGCAGCAAAATGAGCTTTTGACCATGTAACAACAAAGAAGCGAAGGACTAACATTAAAAGAATCTTTTATTTCACATTGAAACTATAAATTCTTAAATGTACACATTGCACAGGACTTGTGTGGGTGTATGAGTCTACTTATATGATCATCTCAAGATAATTCACCAATGTCATCAGTGAAAATATATGGAAGATATCTAGGACACAAAACAAACAAATACAAGGTATGAACATGAACACACGTGAAACTTTCTAGTTTCCATCCAATAATTTGGAAAAAAAACTGGCTGATGTATTATATGTCCATTCTTTATGAAGATTCTGGCATATGTTTGTTTATTTGAGATGTAGAAAATCAGACACATGTTACCGTAAGCGAATTAACTCATTCGTAGTTTGCTAGGGACTGTTTAGATTATTATAAGCAAAAAACTTTCCTTCAATTCGCTAGTTTTAAAGGGGAAATGCTAGCTCTACAGCTTTTACTTGAGTATCAAATTAGTAACCCCATACACTGGTCTAAGAAAACATAAGGACTTGTAAGCATAGTACAATATGCATCCATCTCCTGTCCTTATTTTGTTCAAATATGACTCCCCACTCACTACATCCACCTTCAGGCTTTCCTCTTCCCAAATCAGGGAACGAACACCAAATTAAGGGAAGATTTACACGAGGTCAGGTTCCACATGCAGGATTTGCTGAAGGAGTGAAATGGAAAGGAAAGGCAATGGTTAGAAAGGCTTAACTGGGTCTCAAATGAAGAATTGGCTGAAGGAATAAACTGGAAAACAGCACAGGTTGTCAAAAGTGATTAGCAAAACCCTAGAAGATGCACTAAAGGACTGATGGAGCAATCCATGCTCCTCACCAAATATAGTCATGAGAGAAGGCCAATAAAAGAGATATCTGAGACTTTAAAGGCATTTCAAACATGTACGTAATACACCATGTTCACCTTTGTCTTCCATACTATCACCACCTTTTTGCTTGAGTGTTGGAGGGTATTTGTCAGGTTACAGCCCGACAACCCAACACCTCTATTGACACTTGACTGCGGTTGCAGACCCTGAGTGCTCACAAGAGACAGTACAGTGCAGATCCAAGCCTTCAAAGAGGAATTGCGGAAGTCTATAAAAGACTTCAACGATTTCAAAGAAGTTTTTTATCAATCCCAAACTATGTAATACAATCGACTTCAAAGAGGCTTGTTTTTTATCGCAATCTCTAATAATCATTAAAAAAGCTATAAAAGCAATCCATCAGAAACCTAAATCATAACAGTACAAGAAAACTCATTAATCCATGGCACATTATGTAATTTCATTTTCAATTGGCAATAAATCCCATTTTCCAGAACAAACCAGCAGCCAAAATTTATTAAAAAAGAAATGAAAAATCATCGAACACATTACTGATTCCATTATTCAATCAATCTGTGCTCGAATATAATATATTCTTATTGCCAACTAATATAAGTTCTCAAATAACTTATCAGAAAAGCTGTTAACTTACCCAAATTTAACTCGAATAACAGAAATCCCAAATGAATATGAAATTTCAATCTTCATTAAGTTGTCCAAGTTCAGCCTTCAACTGCTCAATCAATCTTCATTAAGTTGTCCAAGTTCAGCCTTCAACTGCTCAATCTTGAGCCCCATAGCCCTTTGAATAGCGCTCCTCTGGTTATCCGGAAGCTTTTTCAACAGCCCTTCATACATTTCGAGAACTTCATTAACAGAAGCACGTGCGCATTCAGCTTCCTCGTCGAAATACACAGTCTCTTTGGACTCCATGGCCGACTCTATATCCTCTCTCGCCTCTACAAATTTTAGGTTGATTTTATCCACTTCTTTGTCTGTGTCAACACTGTATTGCCTGAAATCTTGGAAAATACTGAAATGGGTTGATGAATTTATGTTTCCTGGATGATAGAAATGGTGGGGTTTCTTCGATTGCTGGGGTACAGAGCCATGGGTTAAGAAGTTTTTGAGGGAGATTAAGCGAAATGGATAATTGGGTTTTGAAATTCTTCCAAAAGGGTTTCTGGAGAGCACTTTACAGAGAGAAATTGACGAGCGCCGGTCCATTCTGTAGTGCACTGAAAGCAAGATCGGGAGAGGAGCAATTGCAGATGACAATTAACTACGTGCTTGTTTCACAACTTCATTGAAATTTGGGGGATATATTAAAGACAAGATCCATAACTTATATTAATTTTGTAATTATAGAAATTCAATTTATTTATATAATTCATAATTTATATCAATTTTCAGTCATATTCTATAGATTTTTTATTAAAATAAAATAAAATTTTTTATCAAAAACTTTTGTTAATACGTTGATTGTGATTGAATTTTACTTCATTTAGCTTTGATAGGCATATTAATTAATTATGAATAGAACTCAAACAAGTAAGCTGGTTGATTTTAAATTAAAATTGAGTGATTTGATAGCCCAAATTAAAGTGAAATAGCTCGATTGCAACCAGGGTAAGGTTAACAAACCTCCATCGTAATTAACTCTAATATTAATTTCGAAAACACATACTACTAGTAAGGTTGACAAACCTCCATCGTAATTAACTCTAATATTAATTTCGAAAACACATACTACTAATAATTTTACTCAAATAATAATAGAGAAAGTGAGAAAGTAAGTTTATTTATAAGCAATTATTTTAAACAACTCAAACGGGAGTTTGATATCTGAAGTGGCCTTGAAATTTGGATAAGCTTCAACACCCCTTTATTCAAAAAGCTTCGGGATTGTTCTCTTTGTGTTTTTGTATTGTGTTTTGAGTTTTAAATTCATTTGGAGTTTTGTGTTTTAAATGTCCATTTTGAGATTGTTAAAAATGTATTCTTTTTGACATTTTGAAAACACAAAAAACGCATTTTGAAATTTGACTTAATTATAACTGAAAATACTTTGTCGTTTTGAGTTTTCTTTGTAAATTTTTTACTTGCTTTCAAAAAAGTGTTTTCGAAAATAGAAAACTAAACGCGTTTTCATTATTTTGGAAAATCGAAAACTGAAAACGGCTTGAAAATGGTAAAAAGAGCATACCCTTCATGTTTAAAGGAGAAAATTGACATAAAACAAATATTATCTCACTTTTAACTTTAGCATCTTATTTTGGTTTATTTTAGGATGATTTGTGTTATATATTGAATTAGTTTACATGTACAGAAAATTGGTACATAATTGGCACAAAAATTTGAAATGGACAACACAAATTCAAAGATAGGGAAAAAAAAAACACACACACACACACAGACAGAATAACTCATATTTTGCAACTTTAAGTTTTTCTTTTTCATCTTTGAGTTATCATAGAATCCCAATCGTCGTTCTAGTAAAGTTACTCATAGTTAAGTAAAATTAAAGCAGGGGATTTTTCATAAATGTTACTAAATTTGAAAAGTACAATAAAATTTATCATTTTTACTAATGGTGCTAAAAAATGTCACTTTGTTGTGTGGAATATCTAATTTACCCTTAGTAACACTTTTTAGGAGCATGTAATGCTCATTAATGCTTGACTTGAATGTCAATAATGCTATGATGTGATAATTTAATTTTTGTACTTTAAACATTTGATAAATATATATTGGTTAATATGAATTTGTTAATAAAAAGGAAAAAATATTTTGAAAAGGGAGCATAAACAATTTTCTACTAACATTAACAACCTCTAACTTTCTAACCATCTTCTTCGTTCTTTCATCAAGAAGACATTACGATTAGATTCAACGTCCATTTTGATAGGCTAGCATATTCCATTTTATTTTATTTTTTTTGTATGTTATAACTTACTACTACTTTAAAATGTTTATTTAATATGGTCAAATTTATTAGAAATTTTGAAATTATTATTCATTGATTTGTTTGGTTTTTCAAATCTTTTGGAGTAGAGATACTAATATCCTTTACAAAATGTTGTGAATGATTACATATTTAATGAAACATGAGTTATTTATTGGGAAGATGTTGTCATATTATAGTTGAAAATTTATTGTGACCATTAATGTTTTGAATATTTTTTTTTCAATCAAACTCAATAAATGTTTTGAATAACTCTTTAAGGATTTACTGTGAAAATTATTTGGGAAGAAGATCTGTCATTCAGTAGTACAATATTGATAAATACACTTAGTTCAGCGTCGAATTTGACATTTAGAAACCGTCGTACTCGACATTTAGAAACTCTCGGAATAGACATTTTAACTGTAAAATTCGACACTTGGAAACTGTTGGGATAGACATTTCAACTGGCGGTTTGACCTTTTGCTATTGTACGGATTTAATATTCGAATGTGCCACTTTCATGCTATTAAATGTCGATATATTGATTGTGCAGAATTCTTACCATTGCAATCTCAACTTTTCATGTATGAGTAATTATTTGAGATTCATCATGTCGCATGAGAAAAAGTTTGTTTATGTGGATGAAGAATGGAAGTAGAGAAGGGACAAAACCACTTCCATNGTAATTATTTGAGATTCATCATGTCGCATGAGAAAAAGTTTGTTTATGTGGATGAAGAATGGAAGTAGAGAAGGGACAAAACCACTTCCATTGTAGTTCCGACAAGTGTCACCCTAGGCGGTCTCGTGTTACAATTGAAGGACAAGCTTGGTATTTTTTATCCTCGCACTCAAATTGAACTGAAGTTCAAAGCCCCGAATATGAATATACCTCAGACCGAAATATGCAAAGATGAAGACTTAAATTGGTACATATCAGTTCATAAGGAAACTGCTATGTGCGTTACTATTTTAGGAGTAAAGTCTCCAATTGTTAAGATGGAAAGGGATACAAATTTCCAAAATCCTTCATTTGTCATGGTGGATGTTTACCGAAATGTACAACATGATGAGGTCGATCAACTACATAGTGTCTCAAACGATAATGCACCTGACGCATTAATTTTGATATTGGGGCTACACTAATAGATGAAAACTAGGATAACCCATTATATGGTTCAGAGGTTGTTAATTTTGTTGACAGTGACAAGCAAATGCCATCACATTCCAAGAATTCGGATAAAGTCGAATGGATTACAAGTGTGAATACGTCTGATCTTGCCGAAAGGCAAATATTCTTGAGCAAGAATGAGTTGTACTCGAAAATTCGTGTACTCGCCTTGCTCGACAAGTTCCAATTTTGAGTAAGTTGGTCAACCATCAAAAAGCTAACCATTGTATGCGCGAACTATATTGTAAATGGATGTTACGTGCTTCAACAGTGAAGCAAACTGCAATCTTCATGATCTATAAATCCATCAATGTGCACACCTATTCCATAGATTTTAGTTGTAGCGTACATCGACATGTCACAAGTTCTGTAATTACCGAGCACATATTGGGAAAATTGGATAATCCAAACCGATCATATGATCCTACTACTATTGCACGTGACATGGAACATGAGTTCGGTGTCAAAATCAGTTACAGCAAAGCATGTAGAGGGAAGGTGACTGCTTTACACATGCTACATGGTAGACCAGTGGATAGTTTTCAAAAATTATCTTCATACTGTCACGTCCTAGGAAAGAGTAACCCGAGGACTTTAACCCACATCGAAGTTGATTCCCGTAACAAGTTTCATTACTTCTTCCTAGCTTTTGGTGCAAGCATTCATGGTTACATGCACTACTTGAGGTCCGTTATTTATGTTGACGATAGTCCCATGAAAGGTCCGTACAAAGGTACGTAAATAGGCTTGGTGTCTGAAACAATTGAAATTGTATTTTGTATCACCGATTGATGGCGTTGTACATTTTTTAGTTATATTATCATTATCGTTTCAATTGTTGACTTATGGTCAAACTGTATGTTTTGATTATAACAAACAACTTATGTTAATCTCTAACTTAATCCTTAAATTGACATGTTAGCAAATTGAGTCAAAACCATTGAAAGGGAAGTTGTCAATCAAGGAAGCTC
>CAIGRN010038486.1:0-29885 GCA_903798345.1 Fraxinus anomala
AGATAAGTCTAGAAGTTTGATGCTTTACCTAAAATGACAGATCTTTGGCTATGAAGTTTTATTAAATTCATATCTGGTCAGCATTTCTGACGTTTTGAGTTCATATTAACCTTGCCCTACTTAAGAATAAAGAACAGGGGATTGTTTGGAGGTATCCACACCTCATGTTTCCTAATAGGTTCTAGTTCAAGTCTGGTTTGATTTATGCAAGGAAATTTCTATCAACTTAAAATGTTCTTTTTATTAGTTTAAATTCCAAACTTCTCAAGTTCAGTTTACCCAGATGGTATGAAGAAGTCCTAGGATGATGCCCTCAAGATACTGGACATTGTTAGTATTTTCTTCCTAATTTTCTTCAATTTGATACCTTTTTGAAATTGGTAGACTCGCCTGATTGGTATATTTGCTCATAACCCAATTATAATGTAAGCCAAACTGTTGCATTTCTGTGAATAAATTGTTATGGGGAATACAAGAAGAAATGTATTACTCACATCTTCGTGTCAAAATTTGTTTCCCTTTACTTCCATAGATCTATTGAAAGTAAGGTTTCGAGTACAGTTTTCTCATATCCCGGGAAAGGCAAATTTTAATTTTCTCAGTGAGCTCGTTACATACTGGTTGATTTTTGGAAAAAAAATAAAGCTGTATGACTTTTTGACTTATCTAATGAGCAATTTGCCGTTCAACCACCCAATAATCAGTACCACAAAACATAGCTGATTTATTAACCATAATTTATAATTTACCTATGAAACTTGTAGATATTTTTCTGCCACGGAGAATCATTTTAACATTCTTTTATCCAACAAACGCTAACTCTATACTTTCATCCTCTTCATTCCTCGTCAACTGTCAAACTTAAATACCTAAAACTATCTATGTTTTGAACAGTTCAATTGTCTAAAATGAATGACTTGAGTATTATTCTTATTCCTACCATGATTGGAGAAAAAAATCGTGTACAAAATTCAACTTTCCCTGGATACTTGTGACATTTCTAGTTTTGTTGCTTTTGAACCTTTACAATAAGGGCGTTTTGTATTTCATTACTTGGGGAGATGATTATTTCTTCAACTATCTTAATCTTGTAAAATGTATCATTCTCTTTCTGTTGCTATGATGAAAAGGCTTTGTTTGTGATGCGGGATGAGTGTAGCTTCTCTTTTATTCATGTTTGCAGATCAGAATAACAGTGGCTATGATGAGTCTGAAGTTCGTGATGATTATTCGTTTCTTGAAGACAAGGACAATGACCTCGAGCATATCCTTCGCAAGATTGATTTAGTGCAGACTTGGGTTCATAAAATGAAGGTTCGACTTGATTCTACCATGGTAAAAAGTGCAGCAAAATTTTCTTCGTCTGAAAACTTGAGCCTGCTTGTGGCGTGTGATGCTCAAACGAGCTTCGTCCATAGCTCTACATTCTCTGCTTGTAAAGGAGAGACAGTTTCAGTTGGAGGTCTATATATGCCAACTCAGCACTTGTCATACTGTGATCTAGGAGATTTCATTATGCCTGAAAGTGCAGCGTCGAGCTACAGAGAGGCCATTCCTGTTCCTGATATAATTGAAAGTACAGTTGGCTTATTATCATCTGTTGATGTCACCCCGCATCAGGCAGAAGTTGGCGATTCGTCTGAAAGAGTAAGACACAATCCTCTGTTTATCAGTAATATTTGCATGGTACTCTGTTACATAATGTAACCATACCTGCCCCATCCCCACCTCTTGCTGGCTTCTTGCGTCAGTGAAGGGGTGGAGCTAGGATTGTAGAGTTTTGGGACAAATTTCACAAAATTTTAATTTTGGTGGCAAAATTCAAAAAGATAAGGAATTTTTTGAAAATTTTGTGCAAAATCTTGAAAATCCAATAGTGTGGGGGAGCTAAACCCACTTCCCCTACTGTAAATCTGCCCATGCGTCAATGAGTCCTGGATTGTAACTTCACGACATTAGTTATGCTCTCTTTAATACATTAAGAAAACATGTTTACAGGGAAAAGAAAGACTTGGTCGAAGGAATTTAGACCACCTAGTAAAAGAAAAACCAACTCGGCTGGATGCCCCGAGTCTTATTTTTAATAAGGTCACCTTGAATAGTTGTTAGACATTAAATTTCTTCTCAACAAGGATGTTGCGGAAAAGAAATGTCAGAATAAGCTGGAGACGCAATTTATGCTCTTAGATTTTTCCCCCACGTAGAGAACTAATATAAATTTTCCATAAAGGTACTTTTATGTCCAAGTTATCTGTTAGTTTCTATTTTGGACATTTTCTGACTGGTTTCTATAGATTGTTGATAACATACTACATAACGAGGGGGTCGAAGTGGAGGGGCCACCTACCGAAAATAATCATGGTGAATCTGCCGAGAAGCCTCAAGACAGTGAAAATAGTGAGAAAGAAGACAGCAATAACGCATCCCTTCCAGAATTAGATACTGATGCAGGAGGAATTACTGCTGTATCCCAAGAACAATCAATTCTGGAATCGTGCTTAGCTTCAGAGATACATTTTCCGATTAATAAAAGAAAGCGAGGAGAGCGTAAAGCTGGTAATTGGAGTCGACAGCAGACTAATGAACCTGGCAGCCAATAACTTTGATGGTGTCTTTCAGTGTCGTTTGAGAAAATGGCAGTTAGGATTTCAATAGGGGTTGAGTTGTCCACCTGGATTAGAGTCAAATTCTGTAGTTTGTGAACAGATCACTTAGCATCTGTTCTATGAGTCTGACAGTCAGGGTCTGTAACATTGAGGTTGAGTTATTGTCTGTACTTCTAGATTTGTATATTAACTTGACTGCTAGGTGTCTCTGTATAAACTTTCTGGTAGATATTCTGAATACAGTTTTCTCTCAGTTTCATCGATTTCTGCAATATACTTGTCACTGCCCTCCTCTTTCCACGGGACTCAGAACTCCGAAAGCTATTTGGGGTCCCGAGTAAATGCGAATGAGGAAGGGGTGAGGAAAAATTTGGAGTAGGGGGTGTGGACACGGAGAGGCATTGTTACTCTCTTAGATTGTCCTTCCCTAATAATCTTGAATTTTTGTAATGGTTATTGTAAAAGTATGTTCTATGAGTCACGTGTGCTTGTTGTTGCGGTGAAACACTACAGGCATTTGACCTTGGGGAAACTTCCCTTGAGAATCTTGTCTCTCGTCTACCGAGAGTCCCTAAAATGTCTTTCGTTTTATATGTCATCGTTCAATGAATGAAATAGCATGTATTCGAAATTTGATTTGTCCGGATATAGTTTTCCATTTCCCAACAATGAGCACTATATATGAAAAGCCACCATATGGTTAATTTCTCTTATAAAATAAAAGAAACGGTTTTAGACATGATAATGGTTAGTGAAGTGTAACAAAAATGCCACATTTATTAGACATGAGATAGTTAATGGACTTTACTTGATAATTTTTGGGAGTTGAGCTGCTTCACCGATATAATTTAGCTATTTCACTAAATATGTTAATATTTTGGAATGGAACGTTTCTAAGCCAGGACTTAATCTTGATCATATGGAAGCACATGATGGATCTACATTTGTAGCAAACGACTGTGCGGACTCAGTTAATCATAATAATTGGAAAAATCAAGAATCAACTCTCAAAAGAGGTTAAGATGTTGACCCTTAACACGGTGGAAGAGTTGAGTTTTAATAAAGCATGTGATCCTGCTTATTGTTGGACACAACTGATCAAATATATGTGCGGATAAAAGGGTTGTTGTAAATCGAACAAATAAAATGTAAAGTTTAATTTGTAAGAGCGTGATTAAACACTTTAGTATAATGAAATTGAATGTAGTATGAAAACTATAAATGAAAAACAAAATCAAGATGGAAGAAGAAAAAGAAGAACAATTTGAGGCAAGCTATTTTAACTTTTTCCTTAAGACAAAATTGTCCCGCAACTGTGCTCACAGTTCACGGCACTTGTCTCCCAAGATACAACGAATTCAATTTGTGGTAAAAGCACTTCAAACCACAAGTTACGGCGAACTTTCAACGAAGTTTCTCTCTACAAAGAAGAAAACGATGTTTGATGATTTTGGAAGTGATTTGGAAGAGTTTTAATGCAATGCTCAATGAATGGGATGCAAAAGGGATGTCCAAGTGATCCTATATATAGATGAGGGGTTGTGAATGAAATGTCGTACCCCAAGCTCAGCAACACTTTTCAAATGTCGCACCATTCACTTGTCACTAACCTGTTACCATCGCCTCGCTCGACCAAAAAAAAAACAGAGACTTTCTCGCTAGCTTGTCGCTGGCCTGTCACTCAAGTCCAGCGACAGTCCAGCCATAAGTTAGCAACAGTTTTAGTCATTTTTAGACAGATTCCTCTATTTTTCTTCCCAACTTTGGATCGTAATTTCTTATTCATCTGTAATTGATTTTGAGATTCCAAATATATTAGACGACTACTCGACGAGTAGAACAAATTGTTCTATTTACATTTGTAATTTAACCATCGGATCAAATCCGAATATTTGATCGAAATTGATACGAAAGTCATTTTTCCAAGTTTTTTATTTTAGCACTTAACCAATTTTTTCAATCTTCTAAACAAATTTTCAACACTTACTTTGAGGAATGAACTGACACATTATTTGAAGAGGGGTTGAAACAACATGGTACTCTGCTCGAGAGAAATGTTACACAGTATGAACAAAATTTCACATTAGTTAAATGGGATGCAAAAGGGACGTCCAAGTGATCCTATATATAGATGATGAGGGGTTGTGAATGAAATGTCGTACCCCAAGCTCAGCAACACTTGTCAAATGTCGCACCATTCACTTGTCGCTAGCCGTCACCATCGCCTCGCTCGAACAATAAAAACAGAGACTTTCTCGCTAGCTTATCGCTGGTCTATCGCTCAAGCCCAGCGACAGTCCAGCCATAAGCTAGCAACAGTTTTAGTCATTTTCAGATAGATTCCTCTATTTTTCTTCCAAACTTTGGATCATAATTTCTTATTCATCCGAAATTAATTTTGAGATTTCAAATGTACCAGACGATCTACTCAACGAGTAAAACAAATTAGTCTATTTACATTTGTAATTTGACCATCAAATCAAATTCAAATATTTGGTCGAAATTGACACGAAAGTCACTTTTCCAAATTTTTTGATTTAACACTTAACCAATTTTTTCAATATTCTAAACAAATTTCCAACACTTACTTTGAGGAATGAACTGACACATTATTTGATGAGGGGTTGAAACAACATGGTACTCTGCTCGAGAGAAATGTTACACACTATGAACAAAATTTCACATTAGTTAGACACGAGATAAATTATGTATTAAATTGAGTTAATATACAAGCTTTAATTATTTAGAGCAAAGGGCAATCCCTAATCCCACAGATTCAATAATAATGTCTTTTGGGATTGAACACCATTAACAAAATTAATCATGATGCCATCCATTAGCATGGAATTAAGGAAAGTTGTCACATGCCTTTTCCACACAACTTTGTTAATTATAAGTGGGTATGTCAAATCTTATGATTTTATTTTTTTATATATATATTTTTTTTGTATGTGAAGCTAATTCTTATTTATTTTATTCTACTCATGACCTCTATAACATGTTTGTCTATTGCGTACTTGACACGATTAGATATAATTTAAAAAAAAAAAAAGAGTCTAACTGATTTATTATCGTGATCAAATATGTCCTTATTATATGTTTGCTAAATTTGCCAAGTGTCGGAATTCTTCAATAAAATCTGAAATTCAGTTAAAATAAGCTATAAATATAGAAAAAAAAAAGAGAGTATATAATGTGGTCCAAATCCAACTAGGTTTCATGACTAATATTACACTATGTAGTGTGTGGAGACATAATCTTAAGCAATGATAATTTTATTACAAAGACAATTAATTGTTTAAAAGTCACATACACGAGCATTAGGGCATGCTTTCACTGTATTTATTATTAGTGTACCAACTGATGTAACATGCTCACAAGTCACAATCATACCATATAAGGGTGCAAATATAATTATAAGCATTTAAAGCATTTCTTTTCTTTTACTCGACTTGTGACGAAATATCTTTCATGTTTGTATAGGTATTACGTTACCAAATATTTCTAATCATGTACAAGGCATTAGATGGATAAACAAATTAACGTCTTGAATTATATTAAATGAATGTATATTTTTCAGGGCAAAATAGTTTATCGCCACACACTCGAAAATGAGAACCAACTCTTCCCAGTGAAGGAAAGTCATCTACACGGGGGATGGGAATCGACCTTAAGAAAAAGAAACATATTTTTTTTATCCGAAAAATATGTGTAGATTTCTTGGAAAGCCACTACTATCAATGTTATCCAGCTTGACGTTGTATTTGATACATAGTATTTGTATTAGACGAGATTGAATGGTTTTTTCCTTTAACCACCACGCATTATCTAATCTACCTCATCAATATGCCATATAATTTTTTTCTAAATTGTAGTAATTGATCAATTTAATTAAAAAGCAAAGATTTACTTTTACACTGAGAAATTAAATTTTGAGTGTTGAGTCTTCACTTTATCTCTCTCAATCAGCAGGAATCATGCCTGCAAAAAGCAAAAGGAGAGAGTAATTGATAAAGAAAGAAAAGACAATGCCAAATGCCAACCTATCTTTGCTTTTAGTAATCATAAATTAAATAAAAAAACTCTTTATATAGAACCAAATGACATGTATAAGAATTTCTCAAGCTCTGTAATACTTACAACTATCTGTTTAATTTGTTCATGCAAGGTCCAAACAACTCTCATTCAAGGTACCTCTCTCTCTCTCTCTCTCTCTCAAGCTTTTCGAAGTTCAAGTCCGGAAGAAGAATGATAATATAAAAATCGATAATAAGAGTTCGACTAATAAATTTTGCTTGCTCCCTCTATTTCATGTACAACTAGCTAAATTCTAATAGTTTGCCATGTTAGTTTAATTAGTTGGTTATTTTAGATTGAATTTTGGTTTGGTATTATTTTGCCATCTAGTTGCAAAATTTGATGAGATTTTTCCTAGTAAATGGAGTAGATATTTGATTGTGTTTTTTTTTTGGGTTACGTGTGTATTCAATTTTATAATATTATGTATCAAACAATCTTTCTCCGGCAAACTGCATTTTATATGCTTTCGAGGATATGTAGCATTATAAGATCACTACGTTTAAGATTTGAAGTTAAGAAAGACGAGAGTGTTCACATTGCATGTTATTTGATTAAATATAAAATTCTTTTCGAATTATTTTATCCCTAATTTATATGGAATTTAGACTTAATTGAAATAATTGAATATGAATATGCTATAAGGTTTCACCAAATTTAATAGCATTAATTCTCATAGTTGATTATTAAATTAAAAATTGATAAAATTTCATTACATAGTATTTGAATCTCCAATTTCCACTGGCAGTAAGCCACTGAATTTGGGCTCAAGGCCCAAGTGTGGTAAGAGTATAAAGACTTCACTGTGAAAGCGAGTCAGGGCACTTCAAGCCAAGTTGCTTGGGTCCAGGCTGCCTGAACAATTTGAACCTCCAGAGGTCCGTTTGACAGGATTTTAATTTTTATTTTTTTATAGAAGAGATTTCTAAAAAAGTTACTCGGTATTTAGAAACTAATTTCCAATTAGAAGAAATAATTATATAACATTACCGAACGGATCCAAAAATAATTTTTTTTTTATTTTTTAAAATACATGTCGACCGGGTCTTGAGCTGAATATTCTCTTTTTAGAAAATTAAAAATTAAATAAGAACCCAATTGTACACCTGCGTGTGATTTGGGAATCGGGGCTTTCTGTGAAGTTGAAACGTGCAGTTGACTTTATTAGGCCACAATCATCACTGCAAGAAATCTACACCGTCCATCTTGACTTCAATCCTTAAATCTATTTTGGAGTTGACGACTCCACTAATATTAGGGAGAGATAACATTGTGATCTGTCCCCTGCCTTGTTGACCTTTTTGGGGACAAATGGCTCCTAGTGGTTGTGCTTTCAATCTGAACCGTTCAATTCAACGGTCCAACGTTTTGATTAAGAAGTTGCTTCGGGCTTTGATTGAGATGTGACGATACTTTGAATTTGTAACTTCAAAATTTTGAATAAATTCTCGTGAAAAAGAAAAATTAAATATATTTACATTATCGAGAAAATAAAAATAATGGGTGCACGTGTTTTTTTTTTTTTGTAGGAAGCCTTGGTATCAAAGAGCAATGGAGATGGCCACACTATGGAAAGCTAATCCAAAATCTACTAAAATTCCCACAACAAATGGCTTATTTTGGAAAACAGTTTCCAAAACAACAGAGATTTCTTCGCCAAATTCCAACAAATCCCAAAAGATGAGAAAATGCACATCTTTAAAGGTGGCTACCTCGTTTACTCGAGTTTGTCTATGTGCGCCGATATCTTCCTATATAGACGTGTTTCAAGACGAAGTTCCGTCTAGACGAAGTTATAGCTATTCGCGATCGAAGCCCTTTCTTGCCTCCTCTCAAGAAAGAATTACGAGTGCGAGAATGAGCATTGAAGGACGGAAAATTTTTCGTGGGAAATCTTTGACAGATGATGTTTTAATGAAGAGGTTTGTTATTGAAGAAGGAGTTATGCAAGTTAGAAGAAGAAATGAGATGGAAATTATTAAGAGAAGAAGTGTGATGAGAAGGAAAAAACTTGGGCCAAGTCGTTTGAGCAGAATGGTACTGGCAGATGAGTAGTAATGAGGTTAGGAATTTGATGGTTGTACATTGGTCCTGTACAACAAGCACTGCCTTGATGGTTGTACACGGCCACATGGGCCCCCAACCCTGTGTGGCCGTGTACAACCAGCACTGTTCATGAGTTTATCTTACAGATCAAACTCATTTCTTTACTTCTATTTTTCACTTTTATATCGTTAGAATAATTGCTTATTATGGCTCGTGTCATTTCAATAAATATATTTTTGGTTGTTGGTTACGGTGAATTATAATATACTGAGTCCATGTTTATCTCGCTTAAAAATATAATTTTTTAATTCTCATACTCATATTTATTTCAACCACACATTCACACAATAAAATATTTTACACGTAAATTCAAAACTTTTCTTTACTTTTTAACCAAAAATTCTCCAAAAAAATCATTATTTAAAATACCAATTTTCAAAATAATGGCCCCTCAAAACACGGACAAAACAATATCAAGGGTCTATTTGGGCTTTTGAAAAGTCAAATACCAACTCTAAAATTAAGATGTTTTAAGTGGTAATTACAGGAAACCCTACTTTTCAAGATTCAAAATCAAAAATCAGATTTTAAGTTTTAATTTTCAAAAATCAGATATTTTATACATAAATACATGTTTTTTTATATTTAATTAAATATTAATAAAAATATTATAAAAATTAATTTATATACACCCCACTCCATCCCACCCCACCTTAAATCCCTAATTTTTCATTTCTTCCTCACCCACCTGCATCTCTCTCTCTCTCGACGGCCGCCACCGTGCCTCACCCACTCTCCTCTCCATTCTCACAAACTTCACTCCATCCTCTTTCTCTCTCCGCCTCTCGCCTCTCGTCGCTCACCACCAACACATTGTCGTCTTCCAGCTGCACTTTAATCTCACCGGCCTTGATTCCCGGCATGTCCACAATGAAAACATAAGAATTCGGGTATTCTTTCACGTCCGCTGGTGTTGCCGCCATGGCCTTGGTGTCGCGGACGTAGGCTCTTGATGGATTGTTCTGTGTCGATTTTTCATGGTCTTCGTGGAAATCCAGCATGTCTTAGAGGGTTGAGAGTAGGGCAGAGTCCATACCGAAGTTTCTCAAATCCATTTCTGGGGAATAAATAAACGATTTTGTTGAAGTCGAGGAATTGAAGGTTTGTATGATAAGCGTTTGATGAATTTCTTCCTCACCCACCTGCGATGGTTTGGGCGATCTAGTTTTTGGGCGTTGGTGGTGTCGTTTGCGATGTTTTTTGGGCGGTGATGGTGGTGGGTATGTGTGTGTGGTTGGTCGTGGTGCCTCTGGCTGTGTGCGGTGGTGTTGTGTGGGGTGTCGATGGTTGTGGTCGGGTGGTTTTGGTGGTGTCGGGGTGTTGATTTGTTTTTTAGACGGCGGTGTTGCCTTCAGGTAGTGTTGGTAGTTTTGGCAGCGACTGTGGTGGTACGGTGGCAGTCGACGTTGGTGGTGACGGTGTCGGTGTTAGTAGTGGTTGTGGTGGTGGCAGCGGCTGGTCACGGGAGTGGTCACAGAAGTCGGTGGTGGTCACGAGGGTGGTCATAGATCTGATTGGTGGTGACCTTCAAATTGTGGTTAAAAAGTAATCTGTGATGGGGGTGGTCACAAAAAAAATATAACTGTGACCTTAACATTATAACTAAAAATTAATCAGTGACTAATAAATTTGAAAATATGTGACTGATAGATAACCGTAACCTGTAATTTTTTGATCGGTGACCAATAAAATAATATGTGACCTGATTTGTGACCTCGAAATAATCCGTGACCTACAAAATTTTTGATCTGTGACCAATAAAAAAATCGTAACCTATAAATTTTTTGATTTATGATCTCAAAAATAATATGTAACAAATTAATTATGTATATGTGACAATTAATTGTATAATTGTAACTTCATTATATTTAATTAATAAAATAATTAAATATTTAATAAATAAAATAAAAGTCGTCGGAAAGTTCGTTGGAACAGTCGTCGGAAAGTTACCAGAAGTTCATCGAAATCGGAGTAGTCATCGAAATCGAAGTAGTCGCCGGAACGATCGTCGAAGCGGTAGGGGTGGTGGAGGTGGCGTGGGTTAATTTTATATTTATATATTTATATCTTTTTATATATTTATATATATAAATAAATAAATATATAAATGTATATGTATATGTCAAATATCTGATTTTTGAAATTTAAAAGTTGTTTTCTTATTTTTGAAGTAGTGTATAGTTAAAGTAGAATTTATGAATTTTTCCCATGTTTTAAACTTATTTTGATAGTTTTTTGAAAATGTTTTATCCGATTAAAAAATATTTTAAAAGAAGTTAACTTAAGGTAGTTTCTTCATAAAATTCTTCTATGAGCAGAAGTAAAAACAGAAGCTTTACCAAATAGATCCTGAAAAGAAAATAATCAAAATCTTATTATGTCCATATTTGTGTCACATTAAAATTTTCATTTTCATTCTTCTATTCATTTTCAACCACAGATTTTTTAATAAAGTAATATTTTTCATTATATCAATAAATTTTTCTTATTTTTCAACCACACGTTTTTCATCAATCTATTATTCTAAAATATATTTTTTCAAAATAATGTGGCTACTATTATTTAGTTTCAATTTGTACCAAACATGTTGACCCTTTTTGCCATTTGGCTCATTTGTAATGTATAAAACACGTCTATCCTTCTTGTTTTTTGACTTTTATAGCTTGTCTCTTTCGATGGAATATTATTGAAATAGTATGATATGGAAATTTTCTACTAAACTATATTAATGAAAGAAAATCATCAAAATTTTTAATTATTTTACTATTTTAATTGTAAATGAGTAATCGAATTTTCATGAAATCAAGAAAATGTAAAAAAGGCAATATTATATTTGATTATCTTAGAAGAATGCCTACCACCCGACAGGATAACATAAAAAATATGGTGTATTGTAGCTTTAGGAGGTAAGAAACATATCAATCTAGAAAAGACAACAAATAAAAATAAAATATCAAGACAATAAAATAAAATCAGGAAACTAATATGTATATATTGAAGTACTTTGTAGTTTAAATATTTTGAAGAATACGTGAAAAAAATTCCGTGTATTATGATACCTTAATTCGGACATGTTATGCAACTCGATTTATTAATTAGTGAACGAATAGAACCCGTGCATGATGAATTCACAATCTACGACCCCCAATCAATCATAAAGAGATGAGCTCAAAACTTTGCAATAAAGATATGTTTCTTTAGCTAAAAAAAATCTCCCTAAAATATATCACCTTGACTTATTTATAAATTAGATTGTTGTTACTTTGCAGTTTTTCCTGATATGATGAAAAATATTATTTTATTGAAAAATGTGTGATTAAAAATGAGTTTTAGAAAAATGTATTTTTAGAGAATGTGTGTCAAACATGCATTGATCTAAAATCAACCTTCAATTACTGTCGTGCAACACTTCTTAAACGAGAACTTGCCGAGAAAGTTCATCTAGGTTTTACAATAGATAAAATATTATGTTTCAAATCCTCGACAAAAATTATTTAAGTAAATAATGTCTTTTAACGATTTTTTTCATTATATAAATTTTATTACATTAACTTTCTTAAGTTTCAGCTAGTGTTCTAAAAAGTCCATCTAAACGACGTTTAGGCTCGAGACTAAGGTGAAACGTCCACGATGAGCGCCCGGTGGCACTATATTATTATTGTTTTCTTTTTAAAAAACTTTTTGTTTGACTTTAGTTTGAAGTTTTTAAGTGATTATACATGTATCAAAGTAACAAATGGAAACATGATAGAAAATTTCAATTAGGAATTGTCTAGTTGAAAGTTAAAACTATGAAAAATAGTCTAATTTTTGTATTTCGAATACTTAAAAATTATATAATTGACTAATTGCAGAAATTATTAAGTAAATATAATATTTTATAATTTTAACTGTTTGATATGTATTATTTTAATTATTAAATAATTTTTAGAATAATTAAAAATATAATTTAAAAAATAAGAAACACACATTTTTATTCTTAGGCTCGTAAAGCTTAGAGATTGACTTTCACATCTAGTCACGTTTTACTTTTTTTAAAGAATAATGCTCATTGGACAGGGATGGATGGATATGCTGATGTGATATATAATAATTGAGTGTTGGTTTTTTTTTTTTCCTAAGCCCTTGTCTAACATCCATTTTTTTTAAATTCTCATTCTCGTTTTTTTCTTTTTTTTTCATTTCAATCACATTTTATCAATAAAATAATACTACACATAAAAAATTCTACCTACTTTTTAACAACACATTCTTCCATCAATCACTATTCTAAATCAAATTCTTCTCCAAAATGGATGTCAAATACAATCGAATTGTCCAATCATATATCGATATCTCTTCTTCTATTTTTGAACATATTTGTTTAGCACAATTGCTTTTTAAAACACTAATTTCAGTACATTTAACAAAAATATTAGACCAATCACGTACGGATGGACGTACAATGCTGGCATGCACAGAGAGCTCCCCGTGGACTGCTTCCCCAGTCTACAATCTAAGGCAATCATTCAACGCGCCATGGCAAGACCTAGTGAAAACGTGTTCTTGTTAATGGCACCAAATTTTAAAGTATTTTGAAATTTTTTTCTCTTTATTTACTAAAATATTGACCACTGCCCAAGTCATATATAGTCTCTGTCATATTTTTCTCAAAAAATAAATAATAATAAAAAAAAAAATGTGAGTCACACGAGATTTAATTAGTTTTTTGGACATAAAAAATAAATATTTACAACTCGTTTGCCAAAAAAAATTTACTTGGCCATGTTGGATTCAGTGACATTTTTTGACACGAGAATCCACTTGCAAGAAAAATAAAATGTTGGTTCAAATTCTTTTATTTTATTTTTGGTAACAAGATTTTCCATCATGCTTTTAAACTATTCTACAGCCGTTGGAGTTGAATTTATTTTCAATGTGTAACTAGTCCATCTAGTAGCAATAAGAGAGATTTAGTTTGGATTCAAATATATGCTAGGGAAGGGAAAACTCGGGGATTGGATTGGACGAGGATGGGTCGGACACGGTATATCGTATAATACTCCGAAACTCTATAGAGAATGATATGTGGCTTATATTGTGAAGTTTGGGAAGCTTCGGGCTATTTTACAAGTTTTCAGCTTTTTAAGGATTAAAGTGCACATATTGAAAAGTATGCTTTTAAGGGTCTTCCCAACCTCATAAGTACTATCTAAATTTCACCAAGTTTTGATGTCATTTAAAGGTCGGTCCATATGAATTTTCTTCTTGCAAGTTCTCAAATATTCTTTGAGGTTATCAATTTCAAATTTATTCGTCATTAATCTTTGACTTCGGGTTTTTATCTTCAAGTCAGAAAGATCTTTTAAACTAGTTTCAAAATGTCATCGTTTGGTTAGGCTATGAGATTAGGGTTGGGAGGTGAGGCCACGTGGATTTTCTCCCTTAAAATTGGATTTTCTGGTATGTTTGATGGATATTATTGAAGAAATGATGTATTTTAAATAGCGATATGTTGAGAAATATGTGATTAAAATGTTAGGAAAAATTATTTATGTGATGAAAAATATTATTTTATTAAAGAGCGTGTGGTTGAAAATAAGTTTTGAAAGAATTTATTTTAAAATAATATATGTCAAACATAAACTTAAAGTATATTGATTTTTAACGGTGAAATAGACAAATTAATTCGGTGGGACAAAACTACTTGAATTTGCACAAATTTATTAAGTGGGCGACGATGACTATAATTTTCCCAAATCTAATTATAACATATAATATAAGACAAGTGAGAAAGATGAACCATACATCTGTTTAATAATAAGTGGTTAAGATTATTGTCTAAGTATAAATAATTTGCATTCAGGGTAGTTGAAGGTGGCCATTGGCCTAAGCAATTGAGTGCAAAAGTGGGCAACGTGCTGCCTGCTTCACCCCCACCCCACCCACGTCACCTCACCTCATCTTTCACACACAAAATGTATCATATAAACATAATCTTTCATCATTGATCATCATTTTAAAAGAAAAATTAGAAAAACAATAAAGCTAAAAAGGTGGGGAGAAAAAGAAAGTTGCAATCTTTTGCAAGCAAGAACCATATTCAAAGTTTTTAACACACACACACACACACACACACAGTTGGAAAGTTGTGGGTAGCCAATTTTGAATCAAAGAAACCCCAAGAAAAGCTAGTCCCAGGGGAAAGAAGAATGTTTTGGTATACTATTAGAGAGGTAGGTTAGAGGATTCTAGAGAGAGGTCTATATACATATGTACATATATGTATAGAGAGAGAGAGAGAGAGAGAGAGAGAGAGAGTGTGGTGGTGCAGCTTTTTCTCAAAGGCTTCTGAAGGTTGAAGAAACTAATAGTTAAGGTAAATATTTATCTTGTTGGATTTATTAGGATATAACATATGATCTCTTGGGATTAGGCCACTTCTGCCTGCAATTATTGAAAAGTAATTTTGTTTTAGAAGTTTCAGTCTTTCCTCTTTTCTAGGCAAACATTTATTCTTGAACTGTTACGTATTGATTTTTCCCAAACTCATCTCTGTCTGTGTGCGAGTGTGTGTTTTTGGGTGCTGGGTGGGTAAGTCCCTAGGTTGGGTGGGGGTGGGGTGGGGTGGGGTATTAGAATTTTTTCTTTTTTTCCTTTTTAAGAGTGTATAATTTGTTATCCCAGATTTAAGTCATTGGTATTTCTTGTTAAATTCTTAAATTTGTTGATTTGGGGATAGTGGCTAAAAATCTTAGGCCCTGTTGAAACAGTGTGTTAGGCTAGTAATTTCCCATTTCAAGTAGTTTAATATTAGTGTTTTCCAATTGACAAAACTATAGATAATTATTGAATCTTCTGTGGAATTGATTGAATATATTTGCTTCACATAAGCCCGCAGGTGTATATTTCAAGCTTTTCTACCTAATCTTATATATTGAAGTCATGTTTGTAAATTGCAATAAAGAATAGAGGCCTCCTAACTGAAATTATAAATTTTTTCATCGAAGTTTGAATGGACTTCTGACGAATTCTAAATAGGATATGTCATGTGTAGATCTAGAAAAGGTCATAAAAGCTACACAATCTTAGTAAAGCATTCGTATTTTGTGGTGGTTAAAGAACTGTTTCTTTGGATTTTTTTTAGTACATTTAGTGATGAACTGAACACAACGGTAGAAAATGACTCAAATAGCCGAAACCATTATTGATAACATGAAAGTCATGAAAATTGGATAACAAAAGTTAAACTGATAACTCTGTTTTTGCGTATTCAGGTGGAATTAGTACTGATATCGATATGGGAAAGAAGGGAAGTTGGTTTTCGGTCATTAAGAAGGTTTTTACACACAGCTCGGAGGTAAGTCCTACCTATGTAATCCTTTTCTCAGAGTGGTGATGTAAAGTTATTGCACACGTGGTACACGTTTTAGAACACAAAACAGTCAAATATCTATTATCAGCATAAAAGAATTGAAACTCAATATGTAGTAATATTTCATTAAGGAATTTGATAAAAATTCATCATGATAGATAAAGATGTCAGAAGTTTAAGTGTCTTTACCTTCTCTCTGATTTACTTTGATATCTAAACATAAATTTAATGTTACCGTCTCTGAAATTGCATGGAAAATCCTTGGAAGAGCTTATTATTTGTCCTAGTTTACTATCGATGGAATTTTGGGAATATTGTTGATGTCTTGAAGAGGCAGTTTTATCAAAAAGCGCCGCGTAAAGACCTTACCAAGTTTTAGTGCATAAGCCGCTCTATTTATTGGAGCATGTCTGACATCAACAAATTACAACTTCCCTATCTACTCTATCTGCCTGGACGGCATGGCCTCTTCATTGATTGCCTACCTGTTCTGAGATGACAGTTTTACTTGCTATTAGAGTCGAGTAGAGCAGATATTTCCCCAAGATACATTTATGTTATTTCTTCTAGTTATTCATCATTTCTAATTATGCTAAAATTGCTCATTGTTCTTGTTTCTCAATTGCACCATGTTTCGTACACCTATCCATGTGGAAGTTGAGGTTGCACATGTGAAGAAAATAAACCTTGTCTTAAGGCACATCCGAGTCCTTCAAAACTGACTAGAATTTATATCCATTGGTGCAGGGATCAAACAAGAAAAGTGGTAAGGAAAAGAAGAAAGTGCGAGGCGCATTTGGACATGGAGAAACCAAATCATTCATTCCCCTGTTCAGACGGCCAAGCAGCATTGAGAAAATTCTAGGGGAAGCGGATGAACTGCTTATTAGGCCTCCAACAACATCTTTCGAGCATCAAATAATGCCACCTACTTTACCTGAAAGGCCAGCATCTCCAAGGGCCAGTTCACCTAAATCTGCTTCTCGTAGAGCTTGTTCCCCTAGGACTGTTACTCCCAGGGCTGCTTCTCCTAGAGCCGCTTCTCCGAGGGCCATTTCTCCGAGGGCCGCTTCTCCCAAGGCTGCATCTTCTAAGGCTCAGCCTCATCCTAAGATAAATCAGAAACAAAAGGAAATAAAAAATGTCCACCGTCCAGAACCCACATTAAGAAACCAGCACCTTTTTGCCACTAAGATCCAGGCAGCATATAGAGGTTACCTGGTAATTTTCTAACTCAGTCACCATATCTTAAGTATCTGATGGAGGCTTCCTGTGGTCTTGAATTTGCTTGGAGTTTAGGTTTATTACCTGTGTATAGATTTGAGTCTTCTTGCAACTTCATACTAGTTTTGGGATTTTAACGGAAACTATATATTTGTGGATCATAAAAAGTTACAATTTCAAAAGTGATAATGGACATTAAAATATATTGTTTCAAAACATTAATTTGAGATGTTGAAACTTATTCCACCTCAGCAACTACAAGGTATTATTTTGGCACTGAATGATCATGGTTGTGCTAGATTTTAGTGGTAGACAGCTTTAAGAACACATTTTCTGTTTGTAAGCTATTGTTTTCTGTGTCATTGATTGGTGCAGCCTTATAATGGAGCTCCTCGTGTTAAAACAAAAGTAAAAAATCCCCTTGGGGGTGGGGTGACATCTAGAACTTTCTAATTCCAGCATGACCAATTATTTGGTACAGATATGAGAGGCAAATGTTCTATACCATAAACCTTGTTACACTAAACCAAAAGATGTCTGTTTTTAAGCAAATGAAAAGTTTAACTAGGCAACATTTCTGGGTGAAGAAAAACGTCCATGTTCGATTTTTGCATGTTACAACAGGAAATTTAAGCAAATGGAAATGACTTAAGTTATACTTGGTTGTTTCTTCTATTACTGGCATGTCCACTAGGGATGATTGGACAACACTCGACAATATTAAAAAAGAAAAACCTAAAATCTTATTCACTGCACCATACAATCATGTCTAGTACTGCACATCAAATACGAACTATGGTCTTAAGTCTCACTTTTTGTTGTCCTTATTATTCTTTTGGTACTTGTGACTTCACTTCCCAAGTCTAGAAATACCTCAATCACTAGTGCATTCTATATGTTGCTATCATAGGCAAGGAGGAGTTTCAGAGCTTTGAGGGGTCTAGTGAGGCTTCAAGGAGTGGTGAGAGGCCAAAATGTGAGACGACAAACAATGAATGCCATGAAACAAATGCAGCTCTTGGTACGGGTTCAATCGCAAATTCAGTCAAGAAGGATCCAGATGTTAGAAAACCAGTCACTCCAGCACCAAGCTTATAGGAACGATAAGGAAGTAGAGAGTACCCTGAGCAAATGTATATCGAACCAGGTGAGTTTTTACTCAAAAGATTCCTCTAATGCTTCCGACTTTCTGTCATTTCACGACAACCTCATGCATTACCTTACAGGATTTTGGAAATTACATCTATTTATTTTATTAAATTGTATATGCATGCTGTTATGTATAGGCAAACTGCAAATGTCACATCCCCCCTTCTCCCTCCCCAAAAGCCAGGCATCTACAGGGTGCAACAATATGTGTGCGTGCGCACGCACAAGTCAAAAGTATATAAAACCTCAGTGCCACTTGAACAACTTGGAGCCTGGCCTTCTCTTTGCATTATTAGGGGTGTGAAAATAATGGTTAATATCGGATTAAATATTCAACTCTTCCTTTCGGAAATAGGATTGTCTAGTCTTATTTCAAACTGCAGTTACATCTCTTCTCCATTTCTGTGCCAGGGTTTATGTGTATGCGAGCTCTTTTGAGACCTCAATAAATAAATTTTACATTTCTTTTCTCAAGAACACTTGCAATATTTTTCACTAAAATAAGCATAATCTATTAATATGCATTGAAGTACTAGTAGAGTGACTAGAGTCCGCAAATATCTTGAAACTTCTTCCTTAAATATGGAGTGGCCTTCTGTTTTATAAATGATGAAAGCGGCATTTTTTAGTAGAAATGGAGGAGCAGGAAAGAGAAAAGGGTAAGTCAAAAAAAGCCAACCTACCGAAGACATTCTCCTGGCCTTTCAATATAAATACTATTATAAACCATGACAACTTTTACGAATACCATTTTTTGTCAAGTGAAAGGCATTTCACAAGTTGGTGAGTTAATAATAACAGAATTTACTCCTTTCCTTTTTTTGCCATACTTCTAGTCTGAGGCCGGTAATCATGAAGATTGGGATGATAGCTTGCTAACTAAAGAGGAAGTAGAAGCCAGGTTACGGAAAAAAGTGGAGGCAGTAATCAAAAGAGAGAGAGCTATGGCCTATGCATATTCTCAACAGGTAAACAGAGAACCCTATCTTTTTATCCCAAGTGGAAGAAATTTCCAGAAAAACTGGTAATCTTGAAAATGTATTTATCAGTGTTCTATGGCTTTTTCTCAATCATGACCTTTGCATAAACAGATTTTTCGTATTTGAGTAAAAGGAAAGAGAATTGCTTCAATTTTTTGATACGTCGTCCAATTTATTCTAAATTCTGAACTTCTGTTACCAGCTCTGGAAAGCAAATCCAAAATCAGCTCAAACTTCTCTGGACATCCGATCCAACGGATTTCCCTGGTGGTGGAACTGGTTAGAACATAAGCTGCCTCCGGAAAATAGTTCTCAGAGCCAAAATGCTGCAAAAGCTGTTGCTCTAACCCCTCCAAGGCCTATTTCAGAGTACAAGCCTAGTCCTCAACTTCATTCGAGGAATTACAAGCACAACTACTTCGGTTTTAACAATCACGAATCTTCCTCTCCAAGGTCATCAAGATCAACTATCCCTGTTAGAGCAAAACAATATCGTACCCCGAGTAGGACACCTCCACCAGCAAAAGCCTGGCCACGTCCAAGAGCAAGTCCGGCTAATTCAGCCTATAACGTTCCATTGAAAGACGACGATAGCCTCATGAGCTGCCCTCCATTTTCTGTTCCAAGTTATATGGCACCTACTGTTTCAGCCAAAGCCAAAGTTCGAGCAAATAGCAATCCGAAGGAGAGAATTCCTAGCACGCCGGGAAATGACTCAAACAGGAGGTTTTCTTTTCCTTTGACGCCAAATATCGGTTCTTTCAAGTGGAATAAAGGATCTATCAAAGATACAAATTCTCAAAAGGCGTTGGGAAAACATCGGTCTGTTGCATCTATAGGGGACTTAAGCATAGATTCAGCTGTTTCCATGCCAGCTACAGCGGGAAGAAAGCCATTTAACAGATTTGTGTGATTTAATTTTGTATGTTTGTTTACTGTTTGTTAACCTCTGTATTAACTATTTTTTTCAGGCTGTTTTTTGTTTTAAATACTTATGGGGTGTATGAATTGATGATGTCTTGGTTACAGTATACTGATGTACAATAATAAAGAAACAATAGGAAGTGTGCTTGTTTAATGTATAGGATTTCAAGGTAGAATTTCAGTGTTTTAGTCAGACATAATAAAAAAAAAAATCTTCTTAAATTTGCACTTGGGAACCAGCGTTCTGTTCTACTATGCACATTGCAATTTATGATTTTCTTTTTCGTTTCTTTTCTGAAGTTATTGATTAAGCGTTAGAAGAATTCCGTTGGACGAAATTCGAACTTGAATGCTACAGATTGAAGATTGAGGACTCAATGCCTTGGATTGTAGGCATCAACTTCTTGTAATTATGGATTGATCTAACATAATTACAGGTCGAGTCAAGCTTCATTGTTTAGCCCGACAACTCATGATAATTGGCCGATTGCTCCGATTTGTGAATTTTTTTACAAAAAATAAATGGTAAAGAGTCAAAAGAGCCATTACAAGTTTGATATAAAGCTCAATATAAGATTTTTAGTAAATTTTCATAAAATTTGATAAAATGTGTGATTGCAAAGTTGATAGAAGTTGTGGATTTTCAAAAATACGTGGTTAAAATTAATTATTGATTTTGACTTAAATTTTTATCAAAATTTTAAACTACACCAAACAAAGGGGGCTTATTCTAATGATGAATAATACTCTTTATTAATGGGCTTTAAAGCCCAGTATGGTAGATCTACTTCATTGAGCTTTTCACTTTTGGGAAGTGCCCAAGGGAATGGCCGAAGGAGAGACCTTGAAAACCTGCAACCCACCATCATTGACCACGACAAAAAGGCTTGAAGCCAACCCAGTATGGGAAGCCCACAAAGTAGCCGAAGGATCAATTAATGAGCCCAACGAACTTAGCACAGAGAGAGTAACAAAGAAGAGGCTTACAACACCCTAACCTAAGTATCAACAACAGAATTTGAAGTGTCGAGCTAGGGGTGTCAAACTGACCTGGACTGGCCAGTTATATCTAGATCTAGTTAGGCATGTTACCATCCTGAGCCGGCCTATATAACTATATAAGCGTGTAGTTTTGCATAACCTCATTTTTTCTTGTATATTGAAACAAGAGAAATGCTTGGTGTACATAAAAGTTATGTACATAATGGTGTCACATACTCACATGGGGTGGGACCCGCTTGAATATTTTATGTACATAGGTCCCACCCCATGTGAGTATGGGACACTATTATGTACATAATTTTTATGTACATGTAGACTTATTCTTGAAACAATCACTAATGTAGGAAGGATTATACAATTCAGGCTTTGTCTAGATAATCTTACATATTTAAACATTTAACCAACCCACATAACGGCCAATCTTTTGGATTGTATCGGTCCAACGTGCCTCTTATTTTTTTTTTTTTTTTGGAGAATTTAGTGAGTTTAAAAATTAAATAACTGAAAAAATAGAAAAGAATAAAGTCCAATAATCTAAGTTATATATATATGGGGAAACTTGCTAGTCATCTTCGCTCGTGATATCGCTGGATCATTTTGATGCCCAAGTTCTTTCGAACTTTATTTGATCACCAATTATGAACTCCATTATCACCTGGATTGGTGTTGATCAATATGATGACATGGAACATTATTCTTAAATCTTCTACGAGTTCATGAAAATTATGATATGACACAAAGAACTAATGATAGAGCAGCAACTAGAATCACAATATTTTGTTTTAATATTAAAATGTAACAACAATTTTGTTTTAACACATAATGTCCATATATTTCATTATAATTGCACAAAACATTCATACCTTTCATTTTTTTGGTATTTTCACCATTAATTACACATTTGATTGCGAAAAAGGTCATTTCTGTCTATTTTCATCCAACTCGCCATTAAGTGATGAAGCTCTCCACATTGGTGAAAAAGTTAAGGTTGTGACCAAGAGTTGTTGGATGGGATCAGTTCTTGGTGATGGTGTAGACATCATAGATGATTCAAGGCTCAGCAGCAAACAGATCCAAAAATCAACCTGTGTAAATTTATACTTAAATCATGTATTTAATGATAAATACGGATCATTCTTTCTATTCTAGTAAAGAAAATGTACCCGGCAGCCATATTTAAGAAATCAATCATGTTATATGTACACTCTTTTTTATATTATTCTTTATATCATGTCATGTGGTGACATGACATTAGACAGTTTTAAAAAACACACACTTCCCCGCCGACAATGTTTTTGAAAACAACGGAGTGTCAAAATGGATGTCAAACTTGGGGTGTACATTTAGCATTGTTCTTAAGGAGGACACAAAGGGAAGGCAGGAGAATAGCCCGAAGAATGTCGATGCAAGTTGCTGACCCTTCATCTGCCATTTCTCCCTGCTTCAAAATTTCAAAACTCGAGACAGAGAGCGTATAAAACTACAAAATTATAAAATATCAGTTCAAATTTCAAATTGTGAACTCAACTGTTAGAGAGGGGCAGATTTATATCCACAGATGATTTGAGTCAATAAATGAAGAAGTTGCAGAAATAGTCATGGTTCAAGCACATGAAAATGGCATAGAAATTGATTTGGAAAGAGAAATACTTTTGAGTTCAATTTTGATTATGACGATTATTCTCCAATTATAGGTGAAGGGGGAGATACTAAAACACGAATTATTGGTGGTGATCAGACGATAATTAAAAAATTCGAAGACTTTAATGGAGTCGATGATGATATTAGCGCCTGTTCTTGGCCATTTCCACCTCATTTTTAGAAGAAATGTTACAGTTTATGGGCCCACTTATTTTAATAATAAGCAAAAAATGGCGCCCAAACGCCCTATAAGAAGAAGAAGGAGGAGGAGATAATGCTAAGTCTAGACTACGAGAATGTATGTCAGCTTGGAACCAAAAAAAGGTCTAAGGGCTTGTTTGAGCCCCATTTTTGTTTGTATAGAATGTATTTTAGAATGGTGGATTGATTGAGAATTTATGGTTAAAAATGAATGATTTTTTTTTTTTGGTGTAATATTATTTTATTGAAAAACGTGTGATTGAAAAGAAGAGAGAGAAGAATGTATTTTTCAAAAAATAAGGATCAAAGAAGGTCGAAGTAGCATCTAGAGGACTTTACTGTATTGAACTTTGTAGATAATATCTACAAAAACAGGCTATTTCATGATAGGAGGGGTTGCAGAGGGGCACCTAACGGAGGGGTGGATGGAAGTTGATGAAAATGACGTTTTACGTAATCAAATATGTAATTAAGGGTGAAAATATTAAAAAATAGAAAGAACATTTTGCATAATTATAGTGAAAGATAGGAATGTTGTGTGCTAATTACTTTTGTAAACGTCAATTTTGAATATTCTCAAGTTAGACTTCATTTATTTTTCTTTTTGGGGGTGGGGTGACATAAACAATAAATTTTTTTTAATAATGAGCAAAAAATGGCGCCCAAACACCCTATAAGAAGAAGAAGGAGGAGGAGATAATGCTAAGTCTAGACTACGAGAATGTACGTCAGCTTGGAACCAAAAAGAGGTCTAAGGGCTTGTTTGAGCCCCATTTTTGTTTGTATAGAATGTATTTTAGAATAGTGGATTGATTGAGAATTTATGGTTAAAAATGAATGATTTTTTTTTTTGTGTAATATTATTTTATTGAAAAACGTGTGATTGAAAGGAAGAGAGAGAAAAATGTATTTTTCAAAAAATAAGGATCAAACAAGGTCGAAGTAGCATTTAGAGGACTTACTGTATTGAATTTTGTAGATAATATCTACAAAAACAGGCTATCTCATGATAGGAGGGGTTGCAGAGGGGCACCTAACTGAGGGGTTGATGGAAGTTGATGAAAATGACGTTTTATGTAATCAAATATGTAATTAAGGGTGGAAATATCAAAAAATAGAAGATAAGAACATTTTGCATAATTATAGTGAAAGATAGGAATGTTGTATGCTAATTACTTTTGTAAACATCAATTTCGAATATTCTCAAGTTAGACTTCATTTATTTTTCTTTTGGGGGGTGGGGTGACATAAACAATAAATGTTACAAATGTAGCCATACAAGGATGAAGGGTGCCAAGTGGTATATTCTCTATATTTATTGCCAAATGCATTTATTCGGCTAATAAATCCTTTCATTTTGGCAACTTCAATTAACTTTTGTCTGTACTTGCAATCTCTTTTTGGTGAAGTGAAAACATTTGTTTATCTTTACAATGTTGCCCCCTGTTTTATTCTAAAACCTCATTTTCTGTCAATATATTTTTACTAATATAATACCAAGAATATACTTCAGCAAAATACTTATGCTATCTATACACTCATTTTGAATTTTAGGAATCATGTTTAGACGACATCGGAATCGATTATCATATGAATTTGTTATAGCATAAAATAATGATATCGATTTATTATTATTATTTATTAGAGTGGCCTAGATGATCATCCATCTATATAGTAATAAAGTCACTATCAAATTGTTCAAATGAAGTTGTAATGCATTTTTATATATTGAACAATGCTGCAGAGTGATTTCACTACCACATTGACCTATAATCAGTTTTAATCTAAATGAATAACATTACTAATTTGACAATATCTACTGCTAAAATAGTCAAATTGAAATGAAAATAAAAATTAGTAGAAGTGTGAGATTCATGCATATAAAGAAAAATTTAATAAATGAAATAATGTAATTCCTAGATCTAGGACTAATTTTTCTAGGTACAACACATGAGATGGCCTCATTTGATTGACATATAATTGTGTGCATGTACTTGTATATCAATCGAATTATTCTATGTGTTTTTTTTCCACCAATCAACGATGAAATGTCATTTGTGTATTATTTACACAAGGTATAAACTCTGATGTACATGTCGCAAAATCAAACATTAATTATCATAAGTAAAGAGTGGAATTATGATTGAATAAAAAAGTACCGATTTTAGTTGAATTAATTTATTATTGACTCTCTTTTTGAACGATTACTAATTTCGTAGTTGTTAAGATACAATAAGACAGGTTTCTAATTCTTTTTAGCGAAGCCGTTGATAAGACTGGTATTAACAACATTGGTATATATACAAATAATCATATTACATGTACATTTTTGTGTAGATCTTCTCTTATATTCTGTCACATTGTATCATCCCTTTTGATTTATCCAACTATCTCTCTGTTCTGTCTAGATTATGTCACATAGAGAGAGTGTAAGATTTGATGCACACAAGAATCTAGATCTAGCATAATTCATTGATGTTTGAGTCGATTTAAAAAAAAAAATCTATATATGATGTATACACCCTCCTAATGCCACCCCAAAACAATATCCCTTTCTCCAAACCACTCCGCCTGGCTTCCCTGCCCCACCATTTCTCCTCTCCCTCTCTGTCTCTCACACACACACACACACACACATTTTGCAGCCATCACTTCTGTGGAGGAAACAAAACCTGAGAAATAAAGTAGTAAACAGAAGCTTTCATTGAAATCAAGAAGAAACAATGGCTTTGGAATTGAATGCAATCAACTTTCAATCCCATAAATGCCCTTCATTTTCTCTCCCACCTATGGCCAGCCACAGATCTCCCAAGTTTTTCATGGCTTCTACTCTTCGCTCTGGCTCCAAGTAATAAGCCTTGGTTTTCTTTTTTATAATTGTATATTTACTTCATTTGTGGTAATCTATTAAACCCTTCAATGGGCATTCTTTATGTCTGTTTTTCATAAAGATTTGATCTTTGATGCAAATTATCGTTTTTTCTGCTTTTTCTTGATATGGGTTTTTGTTTTTATCTCTAATCTTTTGCGATTTCTTTTCTTTCAACTCGTACTCAATGCTTGTGAGAAGTATTTAATAGTTATTTTCTTAACTATTTAATACAATTGTTTGGCTGATGCAGAGATTAGGCATGTAACTTTATGTTGTGCTTAGTTTGGTGCCGTCGTGCATTTTGCGATTATCAAATTTGTTTTTTCTGTTATGGGAATAGAAGATATTAAAATGGTTACGGTGATAAAAATATTCTGATAAAATGTGGTCATCAAAACATTATAAGAAAAAAGTTTGGTCTAATTTGTGGGCACTTAGGATTTATTCTTTTTGTTTCTACCTAGGATGGTTAAGTAGTCTCATCAGAAACTGGTTTGTACCGACTGCTCAGATCTTTCAACAATCAAATGAACGTCGAGTTTTCATGACAGTTTTCTCTTGTTAATTACCGTGTATTCCTCTGTTATTGTTTACTTGGTCGCTTTTTTATACTTACGATCATGTCATTTTCTTTTAGGTATCATGAATAACATAAATTGTCTTATTATTTTCTTGATGCGAATTATTTATACATACCTTGCTCTTTGTTTAAGCATGCATTTCTGGAGTTGAAGCGTGCCAGCCATGAAATGGTATATGATAGCTTTGAATATTGGGATAACTTAAATAATGTAGCCAATTGCAACATGGATACTTGTTTTCAATATACATTTGCATTTCAACTCTCAAGGATGAGCTTTAATGATTTAATAACTTATTGGCAAAGAAAGAGTTTGTTTTGCGTTTTATTTTCTCTATTTATCTAATTATGTGTAACTTGTAAATTGTAAAGCAAATACGGCTAGGACATTAGATACGGTGACTGGTTTACTTTTGAGGAGTCAACTGCCAATATGGATAATTAACATAGACTAGCATTTTCTGGACCGGTTACTCTATGAATGCTCGAACACGATATAAATTGCTTTGAAGTTCCACGCTATGCTTAAATGATTGTTCTGCAGTCTAATTCTTTTCTGTTGTTTTGTGTGTCGAATTCTGTTTCAGGGAGGTTGAGACTCTCAAGAAGCCTTTTAGTCCCCCACGTGAGGTTCACGTTCAAGTAACACATTCTATGCCACCTCAAAAGATTGAGATCTTCAAAGCAATGGAGGATTGGGCAGAACAAAATATATTAGTTCACCTGAAGCCAGTCGAAAAATGCTGGCAACCGCAGGATTTCCTGCCAGATCCTGCTTCCGATGAATTTCACGATCATGTCAAGGAACTAAGGGAGAGAGCCAAGGAACTACCTGACGATTATTTTGTTGTTCTAGTTGGTGACATGATCACAGAAGAAGCCCTTCCAACGTATCAGACAATGCTTAATACCTTGGATGGGGTGCGAGATGAAACGGGGGCAAGTCTTACTCCCTGGGCTGTTTGGACTAGAGCCTGGACTGCTGAAGAGAACAGGCATGGAGACCTTCTAAACAAATATCTCTATCTGTCAGGACGGGTAGACGTGAGACAAATTGAGAAGACAATCCAGTACTTGATAGGTTCCGGAATGGTGAGATTCTTGCCACATGACCAAATAGATTTTTACTGTTGCCACCATCACTATTTCTGTTTTAATTCTCCGTTGTTCTATGCCTGGAATGTCGAGCAGCTGCAGCTCTTCTTATTAAGTGAAAATATATACAGGTTATCGACTTCCTAAATATAATGAATATGCTCACAAGAAAAGTTGATCTTTTCCGTACCTCTCTATGGTAGTCTCTATCATACACGTGCGTCAGTATGTGTTGCGGATACGTGGATTACCTTTGCAGTTACAAAATATGGGTGTTTAAATGATGTGAATGGCTTGTTTCTTATAGTTGTAAATATTTGAAATTTTAGACTCAGATTCTATCTGTTTCAATATTTTCAGGATCCGCGGACAGAAAACAGTCCTTACCTTGGATTTATCTATACATCATTTCAAGAAAGGGCCACTTTCATTTCTCATGGTAACACAGCAAGACATGCGAAGGACCATGGGGACGTGAAGCTGGCTCAAATCTGTGGTATAATTGCTGCAGATGAGAAGCGTCATGAAACTGCATACACCAAAATAGTTGAAAAGCTGTTTGAGATCGACCCTGATGGAACAGTGCTGGCTTTTGCTGACATGATGAGGAAGAAAATCTCAATGCCAGCCCACTTGATGTATGATGGACGTGATGATAATCTTTTTGATCACTTTTCAGCCGTTGCTCAGCGGCTTGACGTCTACACGGCTAGAGACTATGCCGACATTCTTGAACATTTGGTTGACAGATGGAACGTGACAAAACTAACCGGTCTATCTTCGGAAGGGCAGAAGGCTCAGGATTATGTCTGTGGTTTGCCTTCGAGAATCAGGCGGTTAGAAGAGAGAGCTCAAGGGCGGGCCAAGCAAGGACCAAGAATTCCGTTTAGCTGGATATATGATCGAGAGGTACAACTCTGAGTGCATGAAGGGACAGGTAAACAACTATGAGCCATAGTCGGTATCCTTGCAATTTGTTGTTCCTCTCTGGCAAGGGACTTGTACTGTAGATACCCCTTGTTTCTGATTGCACTAGATCTTCATATATAGGGGCAGCAGTAGCTTCGACATTTTAGTGAATGGTCTATGGTATGTTTTCCGTGCTGACTGTGAACTCCAAAAACTATCGAGGCAATTTTGGTGATCATTGTTGTGTGGTGGTTACGAATAACTTATTTATCTCGATTTGATTCGAGTGATAAAAAGATGTGTTGGTATGCTGAAATGGACAGCATTAGACGAGATTACGGAATGAAAAGATGTTGAATCTTGTTGGTATTCCGTGCAGTGCTATTGAGTAATGTATAGCAGACGTGCTATTGATGAGACTTCTATTTCATAGAATGAATGCGTGTTAGTTCTCTCTTTCAAAATTGGAATCTTTCTAGGATAATGCTAGCCTAGGATTATAACTCCGGTCTATATGGTGTTTGGTGATAGGCTAAATGAAAGGTAAAATTAAATTATTTATTTAATTTTATTTATCATAATGTCACATTAACGTCACTCATCTTTCTATATATGCTTTAACATTAGGAAAAAGTTTCGAATAATTCCTTATCGAATTCATACAGATGCTAATGTAGTGGAATCTGATTTGCCTTTTTTTTTTTTCCAATCTTCTAATGATTCCGTGTCATGTGTGCATTTGTACTTATAGCATGATTATTAACAGTATTTCTATTTGTAGTGTGAAAATGAGTAGGCGATCTAACTCGACACGATCATTTGTTTCACGGGGTGCCTTTCTTCTCAGTACAGAAAGGAATATCGTGCGACAGTAGTCTGCTCCGTTAGAGAATCTGATTTGCCTTTTTTTTTTTCCATCTTCTAATGATTCCGTGTCATATGTGCATTTGTAGTGTGAAAATGAGTAGGCGATCTGACTCGACACGATCCTTTGTTTCACGGGATGCCTTTCTTCTTAGCACAGAAAGTGACATCGTGTGACAGTAGTCTACTCCGCTAGATTACCTTTCGCCTTTTCTTGGTCGTTTCGGGACGAAAGAAGATTTGATTACAAAATGCTGAAAGCTTAAAACACAATTGAAGAAAACTTGATCATTGATTGCTT
>CAIGRN010038491.1:0-13013 GCA_903798345.1 Fraxinus anomala
TCGATCGAGTCATCGGTTCTTCTTCAACTAGTAATGGATCCTTCCTTGAACTTGTCCTCGTTTCAATGGCAACTTGGATCATATCACAATATTACTGCTTGGTTTCAACCAGTGAACATTTTTACAGGAATGCCCATATATTCATTTCTCTCCCTTTATCATGATACTAATATCAGCTTACTGTATTAATCTATTGATTGTACTCCCTAAACACTTTCCTAATTGAATTCTGACTGAGATCCATTTATTTTATGCAGGGTTAACACTCAACAGTCCTGGTGATCTAGCCATCAGTCTTGGTACTAGTGACACTGTACGTTGGCTTTCTATGTTCACCTTAAGATTGTCGAACTTAGTTTACAATTTTAATATTAGAAAGCTAATTACTCGTGTTTTTACAACTTTAATGCACACCCCACCATTTTTTTCTCCTGACCCTTTTCAAGTTTTAACATTAAGTGCTTGTTTGAGATAGCTTTAAAAGTTGCTATAAAATTGAGGTCAATATCTGTTTTAACAATTAATTTTAATCATGCATTTAATGGGATGCATAGTTTTTATTAATTTTTTTAAAAATCTACTAAAACTTTTATCAAAAGCTTTGTGAAACGACCCTTAAGAAAATTTCTAGAGCAAAGTTTCACTATAGTATGTAGCTCAATTGACTTCCAGGCTAAGAAGCACAGATATGGATACATAATTCAAATACGATAAAATACGGGTATGTTGATGCGACTTTTTAAAAAAAATTAGATACACGTATATGTGTTATAAAATTCAACAGAAGAGCTCTGACTCTAGTTTAAAAGTGTTTTTCCTTCCCAAAAGTGTATATACTATTTTATAAGATAGTTTTTTAATAATTTATAATTACATATATTTAAAAATATTAAATATATAGTAGAGTTTAACTATATTAATGTATAATTTATTAGCACGATTTTATATGTTTTAAATCATTATCTATTTTCAATGATAAAATTTATGTAATAAAATTATACATAGTTATTATTTAATACTCTATTTTCAACAATGAAAATATATTTGTCAACTATTAACACAGTTTCACATTTATTGGAAGATTAAATAATATTGTGTATTTTCAATAAAAAGTCTAATTGTGTATTATCAATAAATATTTTAAATATTCAGTAACTTACTAAAATAATTGAAAATATATATCTGATATGTATCGAAATTTTGAAAAATATAAAATAATTAAAAAACATATATTCGGTATGTATCAGAAGGTAGCGGAAAGTATCCAAGCTTGGGTTAATGAGTTTACAAGTATCCGTACTTCTTAGCTTCTAGGCAAGAGCCAAACTTATGAAGTTAAGAGATAAATACCAATCTCTATTAGCTTTACTTTGGGGCATCTATATTTGCTTGACTCCTGTAATTGCACTCTATTTACAAATGTTTTTTCGACAGTCATTTAATCTCTTTCTTGGAACATTGTAACTTGAAATGGTGATTATTTGGGCGACTTTTGTGTATTTTCTCCAAGCATCACGAAGAGATAAAAATGCCAAAGACTACTAACGATAACTTTCTGTTTCTCTGATCTGCTATTTATCTTTTCTATGCTTAAATCTTGTACATTTACCTAATTGCTTGAATTCTAGAAAGATATTTCAGTGAACCTACCAACTACCTTACACTTTTTATTAGGTTTTTGGAATCACAACTGAACATAAACCATCCTTAGAAGGGCATGTCTTTCCTAATCCAGTTGATCCGAAAAGCTACATGGTTATGCTGTGCTATAAGAATGGGTCTCTGGCCCGTGAAGGTACTCTACAAAATCCAAGAAATAACTGTGTGGGTCCTGTAAAGCAATCTGAAATTCATTTTATTAGTTTTGTGACCACAACCTTTATAGATATACGTAACCAGTGTGCGGATAAATCTTGGGAGGTTTTCAATAAATTTTTGCAGCAAACCCAACCTCTAAATGGTTAGTGCAGAAGTTAATTATATTTATTACTGATTTGGTTAAATTTGTTGTTTCCTTGATTGTTTTTAATGCTTTTTCTGTTTTCAGGTGGAAAATTAGGCTTTTATTACAAAGACCATGAAATTCTTCCTCCTCTTCCTGGTGAGCATACTATCAATTATGTTACTAAATTATCAGCAAGTATAATGCTCCTAATAAGGAATGCTAATTTCTCGTGTCTAATATGTTGCTGCAAGTTTACTGCATAAGAATACAAAGCTTTCTTCTGTTTTATATGTTACCTTGTTATAAATCATGCGAAAAACGAATAATGGACTAAAATCTCTATTATTTTTGGTGTACATCAAGGGAATAGAAAATATACAATCTAAAGTTTTCCTATTATTATAAATAATTGCAAGCGATTGACTTGTGAATCTTGCAGTCGGGTTCCATCGATATGTTCTTGAGAATTTCAATCTAGAGTCTTTAGATGGAGTAAGAGAATATGAAGTCAAGGAATTTGACCCTCCTTCTGAGGTAACTTAACAGATCATTTAGAGATGTCAAAAGAAATTGACAGAAATCATATACCTGTATATATATACACATGCATAACAAATTGGTTGTAGGTTCGGGCATTAGTTGAGGGCCAATTGCTTTCTATGCGAGCTCATGCTGAAAGATTTGGCATGCCTTCACCTCCGAAGCGGATCATTGCTACTGGTGGAGCATCAGCAAACAACTGCATTCTGAGCTCCATAGCTTCAATTTTCGGGTGCAATGTTTATACAGTCCAAAGGCCAGGCAAGCAATAGTGTTTCTTTTTGTTTATCGCCACTTTTAATTAGTTATCTGCATAAGACATCTTCTCTTCACGCTTGGCTAAGCATAAGAGAAGTATAAGTTACTAACTTTTTGTCTACAAACATATTTGGATAACGCACTTTCTTACTTGTAGTAAAAAAGTTACTTTAAAAGTAACTCTTGCTTTCTTGTATAAGTACTTGCTTCCAACTTTGACCAGTAAAAATTTATATACTTTCACTCCAACTCTTCCCTCTAGTGCTGTCACGAAGATTATACTTTTTGTACAAACAAATCATCTTCTTGCCTTTACAGACTCGGCTTCAATGGGGGCTGCATTAAGGGCAGCTCATGGTTGGTTGTGCAAAAAGAAGGGCAATTTCGTACCGATATCATGCATGTACATGGACAAATTGGAAAAGACGTCTCTCAATTGCAAACTTGCTGCAACTGCTGGAGACCAAGAACTGGTGTCCAAGTATGCTTTATTGATGAAGAAAAGAGTAGAAATTGAGAACAGCCTCGTCCAAAAGCTTGGACGGTTGTGAGATTGAAATAGGGGTTGCAACAGTTCTCAAGCAAATGGATAAATAATTGCTTATACTGCATTTGGTTAATGGAGAGTACTAAGTTATATGAGGATTTTGTCCATTTTGTATTTATTTCTTTGAAATTTGATAAATATCTCTTTCATTTGTTAATAATGTGTTGTAAATAATGAGAAGTGTGTGGTATCGTTGCCAAGATAACTGTTGTTTCAAGATGATAAAACCCGGTGGGCGAGTTTTTCCTTCAATTAGAATCCTCTTCACTAGCCCTACTTTCTTCCAATTAAATAATGAGAAGGGTGCTTTCATATATATGGCTCTAATAATCCGTATTAGGCCTGTCTTGTGGTAAGAGAGATTGTATCAATGTTCAGACATTGACTGTTGATCTCAAAATCGAGATTAACAAATTACATTCACCTGGTAAGGATTTTTGCAAGGATTTTTGCACCCTAACTCAGTGAAATCTACTAAAATAAGAGTTAAGAGGGAATTGGCAATTAAAAGGAGTGTGTATCTAATTTTTTCGATATTGTATTTGATAACCTAAGAATAACTAACCAAGAGGGGAGTGAATTGATTTTTAAAACTTTTTCGAAAAATTAATCTAAATTCAAGTACAAATATAAAAGCGATAAGTAAAAGGGAGAGATGATGCAAATGATATAATTGTGGAGGTTCGATTCAAAGCAATGATCTACGTCATTCGTTATCCAGCTCACCGGCACGAGCATGGCCTTTTCACTACGTTGATTGATTTATGGTGCAATTCAACCCTTTACAATACTTCCGGTGACTTACAAAGAAGGAACACCGATCTTTATACAATGTTGAGCTTTACAAGTCCTCAACACGACTCACACTATTGAACTTTACGGAACCTCAATATCACCAACAAGGTGACTTACAACAAGGAACACCGATCTTTATACAATGTTGATCTTTAAGGGACTTCAACACGACCAACACTTTATCAAAGTGATTTTACAATGAAATTCCCCTCTTGATAAATAATACAAACAAATTAAGTACTAAGAGAGACTAACACTTCAATGAATATCAATAAATGATAGCTCAAGTGTTAGATGAAAAACTTTGATAAATATGATAGTCAAAAATTAAATTCAATCAATCAAAAATAGATAGCAATGAATAAAGGTCAAGTGTTATGTTAGAAAAACTTTGATGAAGATGATAACCAAAACTTAGATTCAATCAATCAAAGTGTTTCAATGAGAAGATGAAGAAATAAATACAATGTAGATTCAAAAAATTTCTCAATATAAATCTCTCTTTTAATGAATGATTGTAATAAATTAAGTGATAAGAGATAAATGAGAAACTTTGATGAATAAGATTAATTTTTCAAATTTGATTCAATCAATCAAAGTTTCAATATGAAGAAGTAGAAAAGTTTATGCAATGTAAATGCCAAAAACTTTTTCAAAAATATATTTCTCTTTTAAGATAAATATAAATAAGTTCAGCACAAAGAGAAATGAAAAACTATNATGCTCTAAAGTTGTTGTAATGAATGACAAATGAGTTGGTATTTATAGAAGTGAGAAATGCCAACTTTTCTGCCTAATCGGTCGTCCGGAATAGTACCTAACGACCTAAAAAGTAACTGTTGAAAATCAGTCAGAACGATAAAAAAATTAACCGTTGCGAATGAACCAGACGTTCGGTTCATTCATTCAGACGACCTAAAAAATAGGTGTTGAAAATCAATCAGAACGGTCAAAAAGCTGACCATTGCGGATGAAACCGACGTCCGGATGGTAAACCGGACGTCCATCGGTTGACCATTGACCGTTAACTTTTTTTTTTTTTTTATTTTTATTTTATTTAGATGTGATTTAAGTTCAAGTATCACGTTCACTTGATCAAAAATATTTTCTGCAAGTGATATGAAAATAACTCTTCGTGCACAAAATAATTTTTGAGCTATTGTCATTCATTACTAAAGATCAAAGTGTTTATATATTTACATATGATCTCGAAGCCTAGTCTTTGATCTTGTTTCGAAATTTCTTTCATATTTGGCTCTTAAACTCTTGGTCTTGATCTTTCTTGACGTTTGGCTTTAATACTTGACTTCGATCTTGACCTTTTTCATGAGTCCGATTTGATAGTCTTGATTTTAATCTTTTAAGCTCTCGTCATAAATGATTTGACTTGAATGCTTAACTTTTACTTTAATCTTCATTTCAAGTCCAATTTATGATGTGTTTATTTTGGCAATGTTTGATGCTTTTAATATTGAACTATCATCACTCAAATCAATTGTTAGAAACAATACTACTCTTGTTTATTATGATCAAAATATTAAGGATGACATCTACCATAGGTCAACACTATTTGCTTTGAATCCTTGACCATTTATAAATATCTGATAAAGTTTGGGAAATAATTTATTCATTTTATCTTGAGCGACATTGGTGGTCATTAATTAGTGCATTTATAATCAATTTGTTAGATTTCAGGTTTTATTTATCATGCAATGTGTTCTTTACTCATTAGGATGTGGTGTCACTTTAAAGAGGTTTAGCATTCTTGTTCACGTGTGATTCACTAATGGTTTTGCTAATGTAGAATAGTGTGTGGAAATAGATGGTATTTTTGCTTATTCAGTGATTTGTGCTCGCATGCCTTGTGCGCTAGCAGTTCATATTGAAGATCAAACTTATAGTTTCGTATTAGAAATGCTCTTGTATAGTGGTCTTGGTTCGCACATGATCTAATAACTTTTAACTTAAAAACGTTCGCCACGTTCGCACAGGTGAACTAAAGAAGGAGTATCACAATAATGGTTAAAATTTTTAGGGCTAACTGTAAAATTAATTGATAACAAATAAGCCCTAGAGGCCGATTCTAATCATTTATGTTATATTCAAGACTTGCATTCAGGTTTTCCACGTTGCGCGAACCAAAACTATTTTTGATTTCCTGAATTTATTTTGACGTTATGTGCGTTGATAATTCGTTGTAGTACGCGAACTCAAAAAATTAACAAACTCTTACATTGGCTTTTTATAAAGATGAGATCAATAAGATGTTTAATTGATTTTGAGCAAAAATGAAGTTGATTTTCATTTCGTTTTAGTGTTGTAGGCAGATATCTCTAATCCACTAAGTTCGAGCTCAACTATTTATGTTAAGTTGTGGCTTGTGAGGTAAGCAAGGACTTAAATGTTGCAGTTTTCAAGGTTAATCCATTCATTTATTGGCGATTGAAGTGTGGCCAAGCGAAGGGACGTTACCATGATTGCAATCTTTGCGTATATCAATGAGACTATTACGCATTTCAAGGCACGTGCATTGGGTGTACTTAATGCGCGTGTGGCTAACCCACTCAATTTGATGCATACATTTGAAATATTTTGGGCGGCTTTTGTATTCAATGGCTAGGATTGCCTTGCGCCTGAGTGGTCAGGATCAATCTTGATAAGATCAAATGTTAGGATCTGTTTAGGTTAACTATAAATATAACATTTCCGTATTGCTAATGTTTCTTACTTTTTCAAAATCTCTTCATTTGATATTTCTCACCTTAGCTTAAGATTTCTTTCTCCGACGATTATGTAACAGATGTTAAGAGTGATTTTATGGCCACCCCTTTTGCTTCTCTTTCTTCTAAAACCTTCCAAATATCTTCTAGGTATATGTTTTGCACGTTTTTTACTTTCTTTTTCCATATTTTTCATCTCTCATTCACCGTTTGTTGTGCTTTGTTGAGTTCTTTGTTCTAAAAAAATTTAGAAAATCAATTCCATATGATGTCTTTCCAAAGTGAATCCTAAAATAAGTATATTAGCACTGGAGCTACCGAAGCTATGTTTATAGACGATGGTGCAGAGCCATCATGATCATCCTCATTGTACTTGTTATAGTCTAGTGGCATACCTTGGACAACTATTATGCCATCTCGTGAGTGTGTAGATCTGTGAACTCATGGGCAAGGTGGGGGTTGTATCTTTTTAGAGACAAGCCCATAGATGAGCCTAAGATTTCTAATGGGAGTGAAGGTGGAGCGAAATTTTTTTAGGCTTCGAGGATCTTCTCTAATATTACTGAGAGGAATCTGAAGGAAATTAGGGATGCGTTTAGTATCCCCAAGGACATAAAGTTAGTCATTACTCCAAATAAAGTGTATAATTGGAAAGATATTTTCTTCTTTGTCCGAAGCAATTAGGTGACCTATCTAAACCATCACAATCCTTTTATGAGTATGCCTCACTATTATGGAGAATAACGTGAGTACTTAATTTATTTGTAACTTGTTTAGCTTATCTTGAATCTTTCTAATACTTCTCCTCCTTTCAAGCAAGCAACGAAGTCCTTTGGCGACCAGACACTCACTGATCTTTAGATTCTTATGACTCCAATTTTAGGCATGGGTTCTAAAAGTAGTACTACTGAGATACTGCTCAATCCTTCCAACATAAAATTTTACAATTTAGGAGTGCAGACTATGATGGGTGAGTATGCATTCACCATGGATTCATTAATTTGCTGTTGAGATTTTCATCATTTCTAACTTCATTTTCTACTTTGTAGTGAAGATTAACTTTTTTGCGAACCTAGTTACGAAGGTGCTCAAAGAAGATGGTTGTTACGAAGAAAGCAACAAAATGGGTCATGCTCAAAGCGTAACATGTGATTAAACGCGATGGACATCTTCCTAAGATCTAACTACTTCAAAGGGTATACCCTTGACTACTGCTAGAGGGTCAAAGGCCATGCCCTACAAGATGTAGGAGGGCATAAGCATGTGCTTCTACAAGGTGTCAAAGGGTCTTCTGCTGATGCTATGGCTATCCTTCCCCCCAAGGACAATTAACCTTAGAGTCTACTTCGAAGTTTCCTTCACTAGCTCCCGAGATCAGTTCTAATTTAGACAAAAGGAAAATGATGGCCTCAGATAATCCTCATTTGAACCTTAAGAGAGCCAAGTCTACAAGGGATCTGTTGTCGTGTGATCCAAATTCTATGTAATTTGGATTTCGTTGAATAAAAGAAGTCTAAGACTTCTTCTCCATATATATAATTCCACATTGTATCTTCACAAATGATTATTCAAAAACATCTTGAGAGTTAGAGAGCTTAGATTTCAATTGAGTGTATTGAGATTTTGATATTGGAAACACAATTACTATTGATTATAGTGGACTTTTCTCCTCTGCCCATGTTTTTTTTCCGTATTGGATTTTCACGTAAATTTTGGCGTTTATTTCATTATCTTGCGATCCAGAATTCATAACAAATGGTATAAAAGCGAGGTTGATTGTTCCGTATGGCGACAATGAAATATGATATCCCACTGTTGGATAGAAACACGAGATTTACCTTACGTCAAGTGAAGATGCGAGTGGTTCTAGTGCAGATGGATTTGGAGGAAGTCTTACTTGGCTTTGATAGGATGCCTGCTACCTGAACGCAGGATGAAAAGCAGCGTAAAGATCAGAAAGCCCAATCTCAAATTCATCTACATCTTTCAAATCAAATTCTTCAAGATATTCTAAATGAGAGAAGTGCCGCTACGTTGTGGTTGAAGTTGGAGCAAATTTACATGACAAAGAGGTTGACCAGCAAGCTACACTTGAAACAGCGTTTGTATTCTCACCGGATGTTTGAAGGTGCATTATTAGATGATCACTTAACTATGTTCAAAGAAATCGTGACCGATTTGAAGATATTGGAAGTTAAGTATGACTAAGAGGATTTGGCGTTGATGTTGTTGTATTCTCTGCCATCATTGTATGTAACTTTTATAGACACTATTTTCTATAGTCGGGATACTCTCACTATAGAAGAGGTCTATGATGCTTTACTATCTAAGGAGAAGATGAGGCATCTTGTTGGAGGATCTAGGAATCATGCTGAAGGCTTGGTTGTATGTGGGAGAAATCAAGATAGGAATTTTGACAGGAATATGAGGGGCAGATCGAAATCTAGACATCTGAAAAGACATGTCACTATTGTAAGAAGAATGGGCATATTAAAGCTGATTGCTATGCTTTGAAAAATAAAAATAAAGCTGTCAGTGCTACTGAGAAAGGAAAGCAACCTATTAACATAGCAGAAGCTGATGTTGTGGAAGATGGACAAAATGAGAGAGAGCTTATTGTGATTTCTGACATAGATTCCAAACTTTGTGAGGAATGTATTCTTGAATCGTCTTACATTTTTCATATATGTCCCAACATGGACTGATTTTCAACATATGAAGGAGTTTCGAGAGGTGCAGTGATTATGAAAAACAAAGCGCCTTACAAAATGTCGGAGTTGGTACAGTCAGAATCAGAATGTTCGATGGGGACATCAAGACACTTACAGATGTAAAGCATGTTCTAGAATTGAAGCTAAATCTCATATCTTTGAGTGCACTTGACTCAAAAGGTTATAGATACACTGGTGAATGTGGAGTTTTGAAAGTGAGCTAGGGTGCTCTTGTTGTCATGAAGGGACATAAAAACTCTATATAGTTGTACATTTTGTACGGTTCCACAGTAATTGGGGATGAAACAGTTTTTACTTCTTCTTTGACAATGATGAAATTAAAAAATTTTGGCATATGCGACTTGGGCATAAGAGTGAGAATGACATAACATAGTTGAGTAGGATGGGACTTCTTGATGGGCAGAAGACCAACAAAATAGATTTTTGTGAGCATTGTGTTTTTAGGAAATAAAAGAGAGTTAGATTCACAAAAGGAAGACACAACACAAAAGGAACACTTGAATATATCCATTCAGATCTTTGGGGACCTGCCATGGTACTATCAAAAGGAGGCTATTATTACTTATTGATAGTGATTGATGATTTCTCCAGGGAAATTTGGGTATTCTTTTTGAAACAGAAGAGTGATGTGTTTGGGACCTTCAAAAAAGTGAAAACTATTGGTAGAAAAGCAGACTGGAAAGTAGGTGAAACGTCTACGCACAGATAATGTGTTGAAATTTTGTTCACATGAATTTAATAGCTTCTGTAGGACTGAAGGCATCTTGAGACACTTGACAGTGCCTGAAACTCCTCAACAAAATAGTGTGGCATAATAGATGAATAGAACTTTGATGGAAAATATTCGTTGTATGCTTTCAAATTCTGGATTACCTAAGACTTTTTGGGTTGAAGCTGCTACTACAGTTTGTTTTTTAATTAATTGCTCACCCTCAGATGCCATTGATAAAATGACACCCGAAGAGGTATAGTCTGGTAAACCTTCTTGTTATTCTGATTTGAAGATTTTTGGGTATCCTGCTTATGCTCATGTGGATAATAGAAAGTTGGAGCTTAGGTCTAGGCATCTTTCTTGAATATAAATCAGATGTGAATGGGTATAAATTGTGGTGTCCTGAGACAAGAAATGTGGCTGTTAGTAGGGATGTGCTATTTGATAAATTTGCTATGGTTCATGGTTCACCTCTTGGGGATTCTGATGAAATTGAGGAGCAAAATCATTCAACTCAGGTGGAGTTGGAAATTGGTTCAAAGGAACAATCAGAGGTTACAAAACAGTCCATTACAGATCAGTCCAGTTCAAGGTTGACAGATAGTAATATCTTATCTACTTTACCTACACCACCAGCACCACAGTATTCTATAGTTAAGGGATCTCGCAGACAGATTAGACCTCTACAAAAGTATGGTGAAGTGGATTTGGTAGCTTATGCATTGAGTGTGGCTGAAGACATTGATTCTACTCAGGAGTCTGCTACATATTCAGAGGCAGTCCGTTACAGTGATTCTAGCAGATGGATGATAGCTATGCAGGAGGAGATTGAGTTATTAAGTAAAAATAACACTTGGAACTTGGTGAAATTATCTAGAGGTAAAAAGGTTATTCGCTGCAAATGAGTGTTCAAAAGAAAGGAAGGCACATCAGAGATTGAAGATACTAGATGCAAGGATAGATTGGTGGCAAAGGGCTACAGTCAGATTTCAGGTCTTGACTTTACAGATGTGTCATCACCAGTTGTGAAGCATAGTTCCATTGGGGCTTTACATGGAGTGGTAGCTAAGAATAACTTGGAGGTTGAGCTGATGGATGTCAAGACAACATTCTTACATGGAGAACTTGAGAAGAGCATCTACATGCAACAACCATAGGGGTTCATTGTCTCTGGAAAGGAAGACTATGTGTGCTTGTTGAAGAAGTCCTTGTATGGACTAAATCAGTCATCGAGGTAGCAGTATGAGAGGTTTGATTCATTCATGACTACGCATGATTTCTTTAGATGTAATTATGATAGTTGTGTTACTTCAGAAAGGAAGATAGTGGATCGACTACTTATTTATTATTATATGTTGATGATATGCTCATAGCAGGCAAGATAAAAAGCAGATGTCAGAAAAGTGAAGTTTCAACTCAGCAAGGAGTTTGATATGAAGGATTTGGGCGCAACAAATAAGATTCTTAGTATGAAAATCTTGAGGGATAGAAAGACTGGCATATCATATTTGAGTCAAAAGGGGGGTACATTGAGAAGGTGCTTGAAAGATTCAATATGGTGAATGCGAAGACTATCAGTACTCCATTGCCTATCAACTTTAAATTATCATCTTACTTGTGTCCTCAGTCAGATGAAGACATTGATTACATATCTCGGGTTCCTTATTCCATTGCAGTTGGTTCGCTGATATATACTATAGTTTGTACAAGACCTGATTTGGAACATGGAGTTAGTACAGTTAGCAGATACAAGGCAAATCCTAGCAAGGAACTTTGGAAAGCAGTGCAACGTATCTTCGGATACTTGAGAAGCTCTTCGAATGCTTATTTTAGTATAAATTTAGATGGAATCATTGTGTATATAGATTCAGATTATGCAGGGGATCTTGATAAGAAGAGATCACTTACACAGTGTGTGTTTACCTTTGGAGGCTGTGCTATCAGTATGAAAGCTACTTTGTAAAATACAGTAGGTTTGTCTACAACAGAAGCAGAATACATGACCATTACAGAGGCATGTAAGGAGGCTATGTGGCTAAGAGGATTGATTAGTGAAATCAGTGAAGACTTGTAGATGTCTACAGTATTCTGTGATAGTCAGAGTGCAATTTTCTTGTCTAAGGATTAGAGGTTTCAAGAGAGGACTAAACACATTGATGTGAGGTATCATTTTGTACATGATATGATTACTCGTGGTGATATTGTAGTGAGCAAGGTTGATACCAAGGATAATCCTCCTGATATGATGACAAAACCACTTCCCGATACTAAGTTTGAACATTGCTTGAACTTAGTAGGTGTTTGTCATTGATTTAGTCCATTGTGACTTGTTTGGAAGAGGAGGAATGTTGTTTAGATTGAGATGTGTCTTGAATTCATTGTGATGAAATTTATTTCAAGGTGGAGATTTATTGTGGTGTGATCCAAATTCCATGTAATTTGGGTTTGGTTGAATAAAAAAAGTCTGGAGTTTGAATTTTGAGAGTCCTAATTAATGAAGATCAAATTTCATCAAAAATTGAGAGTTTGGCTTGGAAAAGGACTTGGAGATGAAGAAAACAACTTGGAACGGAAAAAGAAAAAAATAGATGGCCGATGCCACATCTTCGGGCATGGGGCACCGCACCCCTGAAAAACACAGAAAGCCCGACGCTGTGGTGCCAGACGGGTGCGTCGCGGAGCCGAGGCGCCCGGTGGTGTTTTTAATTTCTTTTTTTTTTCGGATTTTAAGATTTCTTTTTCATCTAGAACTCCAAAATGAGAT
>CAIGRN010038503.1:0-11572 GCA_903798345.1 Fraxinus anomala
TGATTTATCATACAAAGCTATGAAAGATAATTAACGTGTGCATTCAATCGAACTTTTCAAATTTAATTGAAGATCTCTCTCGAGATGACATAGGATAACCCCGAGGCGGCACAGAGTACCTCCACCACAACCCTTATTGTTATCGAGCCCCTCGTTCACATAGAAAAACTTTAGTCGAATCCATCTTTGATGTTAATTTGAGTATTTCTCGAGCTTTAATTCAATTGATGACTTGCTAACCACCTTACTAATATTGATGATTTGCTATAATTCAATTGGTGACTTGCTAACCACCTTACTAAAAGATGTCAGTGTAATCAGTAATGGCATTGGAATGACTTCTTAGGGGATCATCAAATCTTGTCATATTTTAGCTGGGCCACGATCAGCCCAATACATAACGTGGCCAAGTCAACCCATTGAATTTGAATCTCTGAACTCAGCCCATAATTATAAAGGATATAGAAAGCAATGGAGCCCTCATTAGTATTTTTGTACTCATCCAACCTCCGGCTGGTGAATCCCATTTTAATGGAGAACCCAATCAACTATGTAATGCATTTGCAGATAGCTTGTCTCTCAGATCATTGAGAGCATCAAGAACATGTGAATCAAGATTGTGCTCTAACATTTTACTTTGCATAGAAGTCGATCTGCAAACACAAAATAACAAGAATTTGAAGAGTGAACTCTTCGGTCCTCGGTACCCATAGAGGATGAAAAACAACGTTTAGACTAAATTTTTTTGATAAGCAATATAGGATCAAAGATTTTAATGGTGATTATTACACTTTATTGCGTTTTCTATGAATCGGCATGAAGAAAAGGATTTTGGATCATGCACATAAAATTAATATTTTTGACTTGCCATCACACTTGAATAAGTTATATTTTCAATATAGAATAATTATTTTCTTATCAGGCCCATTCGAACCTTCGGTATTGCAATTATTTTTTCTATATAGCATTGTAAACTCTAGTCCTGTTGAATTTTCATCCAAATTCCTTTGGGTATTGGTGGTTTGGATGAAGAGGCTTTAAAGAAGTCCAAAGATGGATCAAGGAGAAAAAGTCGCCGAATTTTGACTCGTTGAACCCTCGTCTCCAGCTCGATCGCTCAGAACAGGAAGTCTGCTGCTTGCTTACTACGAGCTTGGGTGCTCAAGCGCTGCGCGCCACTCAAGCGCTGATGTTATCCGAAGAAATTTTGTTTTCATTTTTTTGACCATTTTTATCATCTTTTTTTATCTAAAACATATTCTCTTCTATCCAATTTATACGTCACGTGATTTTGGCTTTGAATAGAGTTAATAAACAAGTTATATAATATTGTAAACACAATATTTTGTATTCTTTCTCCATATTATAGTAAGTTCTCTTTATTTCTGCCAAATTTCTTGTAGTCTTCTTGCATTGTGAGTTTTACTTCACATTGTACCATGCAATCTCATCCTTAGTTTTAACAAATCCATTATGCTCCTCAATATGCTCAAACGATTGAAGGTATTGGAGAAGAGTTGCATAAATTTTTATTTAGGATTTGCTATCAATACTTGGTTAAAAGTAGAGATCGTCCTCTTGGTCAGGTCATTTTTCTGGAGATGATTTACATAGTTTGAGACCGGCGCTGCAATTTTTCGGAGTCAAAATTACTCTAGCAACGTTGACTGACGGTTTTTTGTACGGAATTCAAGGTTTGGGATCGACGCTACGATTACATATAAAGGTTTGGGCTTCGTCCGCAAAAATTAAAGGTTTGAGTGTAATCTGCAATAAAATTAAAGGTTTGGGACCGCGACTGCAATTTTCCCATCTCCATATTATAGTAAGTTCTCTTTATTTCTGCCAAATTTCTTGTAGTCTTCTTGCATTGTGATTTTTACTTCACATTGTACCATGCAATCTCATCCTTAGTTTTTAACAAGTCCATTATGCCCCTCAATATGCTCAAATAATTGAAGGTATTGGAGAAGAGTTGCATAAATTTTTATTTAGGATTTGCTATCAATACTTGGTTAAAAAGTAGAGATCGTCTTCTTGGTCAGGTCATTTTTCTGGAGATGATTTACATTTTCACTTGTCATCAATTGATCAGTATCAATATTCAGTGCATAATAAAAACCATCCACTTGGGATGAGTTTAGTCATCTATCTGTTGTTGTCAATGGTTCAATACCAACATTAAGCCAAGATAAAGGATCGGCATCCTTGAAATATGAAATTCCAATCTATCTAGCCAAAATCGAGTTCTCTCAGTCGAGGTAAAATAGATGGAGATAGAGATAGAGTAAAAATAGAAGTTAGATAAAAATTTAAAATAATAGTTTAATTAATATTATGATTGTTTAGATTAGATTAAATTAAATTATTTAATATTTTTAATAAATTTATAGCTTATTAGAAGTTCTTTTAACTTTATATTAGTTACTCTAGAAGGTTATTCATCGTAATATTCACCATTGATTATATGAATAACATTGGTTTCTTCTCGCCTTCAATTCTCCTTTTTAACCCATTTTTTTCTCGTTGCTTTTCTTATTCATCGTAAAACTAGTACGCTCCTGCGTCACCAACCATAAACACATTATGGGTCTCAGCCAAGTACAAACCTTCCACAGTGTTAAGAACGACAAATTTTGCTTCACATTCGATGTAATTCTTGGAACAGGTGGCTCGAAATCCTATTAAAAACAAGACAATAATTTTTACAGATAAATGAGCTTCACAAAAAGGGAATGCAAACGAGCCCAGACTCAACCATCATTAGACTTGCACATTATAAAGCAATCATACAGATACAAAACCAGGCAAAATGACATGGTTTATTAGGCATGGATTGACCAGGAATGCTCCAATGTAGTATAAACTTGAAGAATTTTTCCATTTGTGCAGGAAATTGTTGACAAAAGAGGTTGATAACCTCTCACATGCACGTGGCCCCATGTGAATAATAAATTCCAAAAAAGTGGGATCCCTCGTTGTGAGCGTTTGATCAACTTCTTCTATTAACCAGTTCGATACAAATAACATAGTTGAAACTTGAAAGTGCCATAGTTGACCTATCTCTAGCAAACCTCTTAATCTTAGAATGATTGAAAACTCTTGGTTTCTAGTAATATTTATAAGTGACTAATTCAAACATATTTCATTTTTTATAGTTCTCAAAAGATCTATCCCTTCACTTCGAAGTTCTATAGAAGTGAAAATAAGTACCAACTCTCTTGAAATACATTTCCTTGGAAATAATTTTCCACTATTGTTCCATGAAATATAAAGGTACCCCATTACTTTTTATACTGTCAGCAGCGTTCTACGAAATTACAAAAAAAAATAAAAATAGGCAACTAAAATCACCACATTACATCTGTTCTTGTATGATGTCTGAGGGAGAGTAACTCTTCTTGGCTACAATCTTTGAAGAATAATAGCATTTGCAATCACCTTAAAGCTGTATTCCAACTTAAAAACAAATGATGAAGATGATGGAATTTTTGAAGTTACCTCCATGGATCTGCCACTATATCACCACTCCACTTTCTTGAATTCCATGTGCTATAATTCATTTCTTTCCTTCAAGATTCTTGATGGTAATAAATGAATAAAGAAAATATGACCTCCAGTTGTACACCTTCAAAATTTCAGAGCTCACAACAAGGACAAATGCTGTTTGAAAAACCAGTAATTCTGATGCCTGGGGGATTTTTAGCAATCGATTCGTGGTGGACGACAGACCACCCGTTAGAACGGAAGGATGACCGTTAATGTCAGAATCTAGTAGGGGTGTCACAAGGGCTATTTTTGAAACTATCCAGCCCAACATGGCCCTTCCGTACGGTTCGAGTTGGGCCGGTTTATAAGCCCAGTCGATTTTTGTTTTTGTTTTTTATAAAAATGCTTGAGAATGTTAACCCATATTTACCTAATGTTTATAAACTTACTCAAGCCATGTAAGTAGGACGAGTTGCTTATCGACTTGTCTCATTAGCGAACTGATTTGTCATAATGAGTCACTAGTCAGCTCATGTACGAGCTGATTTGTCATAATGAGTGAAATAAGCAATTTTAGCGAAGATAATTTAGTGAGCTCTTGAGCTCGTGCCACATAGCCGAGTGGCTAGGCCGTGTAGGCTTGTCTCGTCCCATTGCCTTCTAGGAAGGTGATGCTAAGGAATTAGTGGGGGAGAGAAGTTTTATTCGATTATATTTTTTAATTTAAAATAAAGGTATATAATATTTTTTTGTTAAACTTTGACTTTTAATTTTTTTTTTTATAACTTAGATGGACCTATCAACTAGGGACCAAGATGTTACAAAATTAAAAAGCTAAAATACACATGCAAAAGAAAAAAAAAACAAAAGGTTAGAATTCCATTTTTACAAATTTCGTAGTTCTCCCGGAGGTAACGTTAAAAGGGATAATTATTGCTAGCCATTAATATTTGACAGCCGATTCTTGATCATGCCCCCAATTATATGTTGCTACGAAATAGGTACAAAGTTTGGTGAATATTCTTGGTGAGGCTTACACATCTCGTGGCTGTTTTCATTTAATTATGGTTTTGATATAAGGGGTGTAAGAAAAAGACGCGTATCCATAACAACTAAAGTCTTGTTTGTTTCTTTCCTTGTGCCCTGTGAAATTCTTCTCGCCGAATTTATACTTTCTTGACTCAACAACACAGATAGTGAAATACCCGATTTTCTACGGCATTTTACATATTATTCCATGTTTGAAAAGGCACGTCATTTATATAAGACTTATCATACAGATGTCTCTATTGAAATTGGATTGTGTGATCCTAGTAGAAAGAAAGAGTCCAATACGACTCAAAATGATATGAAACGACACATAAATATCATAGTTATATAGTTTTTTTTTATGAAAAAAGTAAAAACAAAAAAAAAAAAAAAAAAAAAGAAGAAGAAGAAGAAGAGGAGGAGGAGGAAGGATTTGCAAGGCTGCTGCAAAGAGAGAGATTGGTAGCGCCGTTAAACTTGAGCCCAATTGAAGAATAGATTGTTTGACAGATGTTTAAAAAGTCAAAAGTTGTTTATGAGATTAAGAAGTAAATATGTTTGGATAATTTTATTTTACTAAAATTTGTTTTAGAAAAAACTAATCTAAAATTGTTTTTTTAATAAATCTCTTAGAAGTAAAAGTANAAAAAGTTAAAAGTTGCTTATGAGACTAAGAAGTAAATATGTTTGGATAATTTTATTTTACTAAAATTTGTTTTAGAAAAAACTAATCTAAAATTGTTTTTTAATAAATCTCTTAGAAGTAAAAGTAAAAATGGTAACCAGCCCCAAGATACTGTGAGGGATACAGTGCATAAACCGTAAAGCAAAAGGCTTCCTGGGGTAGCAATGGTCATGATCTCAACTTCTTTTTCAACTTGGAAATGTCCACTTCTTTTCTTTATTTATTCAAAACAATGATGAACCGTCCCAATAAATTAATTCTTTTTTTGACATCATGCCATCAATTTTTATTTATTTATTTTTATTTTCTTAACTTTTCTTTTCAATTTGGAATCCAGAATCAACTTGATAATATAATAGCTACAAAAATGTCATATAATCCAACCATGTATCTTAAATTTTTTTTTTCAAGAAATTCCAGCATAATCACCCATGTCCTCCTCTGCAACTTGAAGGGTATCCTTAGAATAGATCCAAAACCTGTTTTTTGAATGCAGAAATAATTAGTTAGAGCAGAGATATAATTGGCTGAGTTGCAAGTACAATTTTTTTTTCTAGCAATTATAGATCAATTTAAAAAATAAACAGAATAATACTCACTAAATTTTGTCCATTTTATTGTTTTTAGGTAGGTAAAATATAATTTCTTCAAGCTTTAGGTTTTAGTCTTTGTCTTAATTTCCTTTCTTTCTTTCCTAGAGAAAAGGAAGATTCTTATACTCCCAAAAAGCTCTCAAGGGTTAAGAGGGGTGGGGTGGGGTGGGGTGGGGAAGATGATGCACATGGAGTGTTGGTGGTGGGTTTTATGAGAGAGAAATGGAGATAAAGGTGCAGTTCTTCTAATCATGGAGGTGCTTCTGGCATTCCATGTGCATCTCTATCCTCTGCCTACTTCATATTTTTCCACAAACTTCTATCTTCTTGTCCTAACACCATTCAAAACCTCAACTTTCTCTCTGAAATACTTTCAACTGTCCTTCATCAAAGAAACGTCCTGGGATAGATCACTGCCTACCACCAGAAATGAGCAGCACCAGTCCAGCAACTTGCAGTAGATCCTGGTAAGTTTTAAGTTAATTTCAGCTTATTTAAGACTTATTTTGATGGCAATAATAAGTGATTATATATTGGTTTTGAATCAGGTCTATTAGTGAAGATTCATTGAGAAGATATGTGTTTCATGCCAGTGAGAATTGCATTCAAGAATTACTTTCAGCTTCAGATTCTAATAGATCAGTTGAGAGTAGTGGCGTAAATGATGGCTGGAAAATACTTGCTATAGACAATGGCATGGAGATATCGAAACGCCGGTCTAATTCACTTCACACTTTTCGCAGCAGATGGTTGCTCAAATCTGTCTCGGCCCAGCAGTTTATTACTGTCGCCAATGCAATCGATGCTGCAAAGGTGCGTGATTCATTATAACACAAGATTTTAACTTTTTTTTTTTTTTTGTTCTTTCTTAAAACTGTCTTATAGGGTCTAATTCACCTCATCAAACATGTATATATGTAATTTTATCTTTCCCGTGTGGCTAAATATGTTGTATTTTTTACTGTAATGTGAGTAGCAATGGGACCCAGATTTAGTAGAAGCCAGGTATATAAAAGACCTTGAAGAAAATCTGAGTATCATCCGCCTGAGGTTCGGAGATAAATCCAAGCCTTTATTCAGAAACCGAGAATTTATAGTCTATGAGCGACGTGAAACCATGGATGATGGAACTCTGGTAAGTGTTACACAACAAACACATATAAAAATAGATGTGCAACTTGTTAAATCGATTTCACGAACCCACTTTCACCTTGCGAACACTAAGCGAAATGCGAGAGAAGCAAAAAACATAAATGGCTCGCACAAAGCAATAGAGCAATTTTCCATCCAGGCTGACTAAAAGCCATTACTAAAGTACAAGAAGGAAAATATTTAAAGCGTGACTTAAGAGTCAATAAATACTAGACACGTAAGCTAGAAATAGCCAATACAAAGCTGCCACCTATCATTTTTTTTCCGAAATGATTCAAAAATTTGGAGAAAAATCTTTACATACCCATGTCTCATAAAAGAAAAGTACTCACAATTCAAATATCTCCTTTTCAAATTGACATTTTCCTTCTTGCTTCGGTTTGAGCATCAAAACCAGCGAGCTTAGAAGTCGAAAACCCTAGTTGGGTGAGAGGAATTTGTTGATATAACTTTTATCACCAACACAACTATCTTATCTAAAAATTTAAACTGTGGTCTACACAGGTAGTTGCAGTAGCTTCTCTTCCGAAAGAGATAGCCGATGGTTTACATCCAAAGCAAAATAATGCCATAAGAGGCTTATTATTACAGTCGGGATGGGTCGTAGAGAAGCTTGAAGATGGTTCTTGCATGGTCACTTACATTGTTCAGCTTGATCCAGCAGGATGGCTGCCCAAATGCTTCGTGAATCGTTTCAATACAAAACTGGTTATGATAATTGAGAACCTGAAAAATCAAGTTCTTGCTTGTTCTACTAATGGAGATGCATAATTATTACATTGTATAAAGGAATCAAAAAGTTGAATGATAGTTTACGAGGAAGATATTATATATAATTATTAGCCATCATTTCCCCTCCAAATTATCACAATTTAGTGCCGAGCAAGAAGTGTTTGGCTAAGCAAGTAAAAAGTTGCTTAAAAGCAAATTTGTGTAACTAAGCCCCTGTCTGTTTCTCATTTTTCATCCATAAAAATGAAAAATATGATCGTTATCCATCACATCAAGCCATCAATTTTGAATTTCTATATTTTGTAGGGAGTCCAATAACGACTATATTTTTCATTTTCATTTCATAATAATGTGCAACAAACGGAGCCTAAACATCTGATTGGTAGACCCAAGTAATTTGGTTGGTAAGAAATCAGATCGTGTTGGTGGTGAGGGGTTGTGGGCATGGGGATAGTGGTGGTCATTGGGTGGGGATTGTGGGGGATGCATTGGGTCGAGGAGTAGGATGGTTGGGAAGAAAACCCTTTTTTTTTTCTTAAATTATTTTCTTTTTTCTTTTGTCAATTTTATTTAAATGTTTTAGTTGTAAATTTTGAAAAGATTTAGGACTCCTGTTACAATTTTTCTTTTTCTTTTAAATTTTATTTATTTATTTATTTTTGCTTTTAAAGATGGGGAGCAAATTTGATAGTTTACGTTATTTTAACAGACAGACGAACAAGATTTGTACATTTTCGAAAGTTTAGAGATATTTATTGTTTGCACAAGTTAAACCTTTTGTATTTATTGATCAATTTTTTTTAAATTTTTTTTTCTATCCAATAGAAGTCACGCATGCTACGAATATATAATATGCTTGTGACTAATAGAAAACAAATTAACAAAGTCTCGTTTGCCTCTTTGATGGAGAAAATTCCACCTCTTCTAGCTTTTATCTAAACGTGATTTCTAGAGAAGTTTTAGGATCATAGAAAAAAATCGAGCAACATTGGAGGTTAAGTCACAGCTTTCTTTCAGTAAGCTGAATTGAACAATATTGTACAATTTTAACCAATAAAAAGAAGTTAAACTGTTGTATATTATATACGATGAAATATTTCATAAGAAATGTGTTCTTATTTTTCCTTTTTAATAAAATAACAGGAATAACAAAATAAATCCTATTAACTTCTTGTTGACAAAGTGTAACTATTTTTGTACATTACACGACAGCATCAAAAATTTGGTCACACTTTTTAGCTTTCTACCACCTAATGTATGAATTTTAGAGATTTTAAATTAATCAAATCTAAACCGTCTAATTCGGGAGCAGGTCACGGTTCTCTCTGAACCGACCGATCCGACGGTTTTTATTGAGAGGTTTTCTAAGACAAATCGAACCTGCTTTGGCCTGATTTCCGAATATTCGGGTTGAACATAATGGTTGCTTGTTACAGTTATATGCTGCTTAAGGGTCTCTCTCACGTTCATGAAAAAGGGTTTGTTCACTGCGAGTGCGACATGAAACCCGCCAATATTCTCGTTTTTCCCAGCGAAGATGGTAATGGTACTATACACAATCTCAAGACAGCAGATTTTGGACAGGCCAAGAAAATTGGAGAGGAGGAAATCTTGAGTCCTAGGCGAAAGATTCACAACAGAATCGATAGCTTTGGGGATGCACAAGCCAGTTACTGATATATGGTCGATGATCACAGGGAGACGCATTTGGTCGACTGCTCGGAATGATGGAGAGTTGTTTCAGCAGATTGGATTTGGTAATCCACTACCCGAAAATAATTCCGACATTGCAAAAGATTTCTTGAAGAAATGCTTGGCAAAGAAACACGAACAGAGATAGACAGCTGACATGCTATTGAATCATCCATTTATTGTCAAGAATTTGGCAGCACTGCCTCCAAATTTTAATGATCGAGTGCTGCTTTCTCAGACTAATCCCTTTGGGAATGGTATATGGGCTTCTACATACCACCTCTTTACCACTCCACAGAAGCTTCAGATTCGATATCCTCATCAACTAAGCACACCCCGCAAGATTAATCAGAATGTTCACGTTCAGTATCTATTACCTCACCAGCTACATCAACCCTGCCAGAAGGTTCAAAATGCAATATGAAGTTCATTGCTTTGCCACTGAGAATTTGGTGTCTTTTGGAAGCCATCTGAGAAAAGTTTGCAGCCTAGTTTAGGAATTTGTCATATTTTGAGCTTTCTAGGTTATTTCTAGTTTGTTGAGACAATTTTTTCTTTTCCGTGATACGTAAATTTTGTTGTTTCTCTGCAGGAGATTCATTTTTATTCTGTTTTACGTTCATTAATGTTGCGCGTGACCAAGTCTTTGATATGTGGCTAATAGACGTAAGTGGCCCTGCCATCCTAGTCACGGCGAGCCTCTGTGTTTTCTGAACCCTTTTATGTATCGATGGCTAATGAATGAAACGGGCTTTCTAAATACCTCTCCTTGATCTACTATCACATCAATTTTGGGGAAAAAGATTATAACGGCTTTCTTTTGTTTGACAATGAATTTTTGGTGAGAATTAAAATTAGATGTTTAGTAGATTGTAATAGAAGTTTTTGAAATGTGTTGTTGAAAAGCTGTGAAACCCATGAAATATGTGGTTAATATTATTTATTTAACTTAAATTAAAATCTGATTTTAATTCACAAACATGGCCTCAGTCAGTCGCTTTACTTGTTTCATGAAAGTTTTCTGCATCTAGTAGCAGAGTATTTCACACGGGAGTCTCTGTCGAGTTTTAAGATCAATTGCTTTTAGATAAAAAAATTATGTGAATGTGACAACTAACCTCCTTGAAATATAAAATTCTGTAATTAATTAATTTTTTCTTTTTTTTTTTGGACAGATTAAAACAGTACGCTACCACTTGTTATCTCTATCATTGAAGTTCAAATAATCTACAGACAACACGTTGAAAATGATACCAATAAATAATCCTTCTGTGCAGTGACCACTATTGCCACTTTGTCTCATCTTTTGTCCATTTTCTTCGTGAATAGATGTTCATTTTTTATTCGGGATCTCATGACTCGAATGTGAGACACAAATTCACTCATTTAAGCAGTTTATAAGTGTGTTAAAACAACTATGTAGAGAGGGTCAGTCTATATTTTTGGACGACGAATATTGATTAGGGAAATATTAGTACCGTGAAAGAATTGTGGAAAAAATATGAAATTCAATCGAAATCATAAATGTACGAGACTTGACTTGTACATATTTCAATCCTACTCAAGAGCTATTGATAAGTGTAGTTTATACACTTATTCGTGGCCTTAAATGATATTTTATTATCTTTTTGATTAAATTATATCTAATTTATGTTATATTGTGTTTTGCAGGTAAAATTTTATATTTAATGAAGAATTGAAAAAAAGAATGCAAAAGTAACGAAAAAATGGCAAAATTCAAAGATGAAACCTTGAAGAGAAATATTATATTTTTGAGTTAAATGGACCTTAATAGACTTATATTGAAAATTTTAGTTAAAGTCCACATTAAACCTATTGGATATATATATATATATATAATAGAATAGATATAAAAAGACGGGCAGACAGAGAAAAGGGGAGGGATAGACACAGCAGGGAGACGGCACAGAGAAGAGGAAGGCTGCCAAAGGAAAGAAAAAATAAGGCAGAGAGAAACGTGTGGAAGAGAAAAAGAAAGAGAGGGAAAGAAGAAAAGAGAAGAGGGAGAAAGAAAAGAAAAGTCAAAGAAGAAAAAAACGTGCAGAAGAAGAAAGAGTAAAAGGAAGGGAACTGTCAACGCCATAAATTTTCACGTTTCTTCAATTTTTGATAATAACTTTTGCGCGTTTTTATTTTTACAATATGAATAACTATTTTTTATATTAGGGAAAATAATTTA
>CAIGRN010038508.1:0-12558 GCA_903798345.1 Fraxinus anomala
GAAAAGAAACATAAATAATCATGACCTTATGTTTCACAATTAATGTAAAATTATTTTGATATTTAAAATTAATCGATCATATATTTATCATGGCCGCACTTTAACATTTCCAACAAATTTTAAATCGCTTAAATATTAAATCAAACGTAAAAAAAGAAAGAAAGAAAAGTTAGCCTATTAAAAAAAAAAAAAAAAAACTTAGCATAGCCGAGTCAAATGGCTTTATGGCTCGATTCGGCTTACGGTTTATGAACAGTAACATCAAACTGGCTTTTTTATTTATGTTAGATTAGAAATATCTGGCACAACTCTGAGTCATTACAAGATAAGATGACAGCCAAGGATTCTTCAATTTCTTCCAAAAGCTTAATTAGCTGATATCTAGATGAGGTGACTAATTTAACATGGTATCTGAGTAGGGTAGACAAATGTAATGACAAGTGCTAGGACCTAGTCAAAAAAAAGAATTTGACTTGCCTAGTGCTCTAGAGAAACGATAGATTGAGGAATATCTTCTTTTACTTAATGACATGAGAACTATAAATTTTTCTATAATCTAAGTATAACTCATAACAGTTGAGCCTTCATTGCAGGTTTCACGTGTTTTTGACTGTACGGTACAATACTATAGAAAAAGAAGATGGTTCATTCTATTCTTGTCAAATACTGAGACATGCTTGAGGGACATACGCGGTCTNATAAATTTTTCTATAATCTAAGTATAACTCATAACAGTTGAGCCTTCATTGCAGGTTTCACGTGTTTTTGACTGTACGGTACAATACTATAGAAAAAGAAGATGGTTCATTCTATTCTTGTCAAATACTGAGACATGCTTGAGGGACATACGCGGTCTTCATAAATATTCTATTTTTGTGCTTGTGCAATAGAAAACCCTTTATAAATTTTGAAGGGCTTTTGTTCTTCATCTCTACCTCCACAGCAAAGACAGCACACACAGGTCTATGATCAGAAAATTTTGATTCCTTGCGTTTGTAATCTAATTGCTTAATGCCATTGCCTCGCCATAATATTCTGTCACACCTGGAGTAAATATCAAAACCATATTGAAGATTACAATTTTACTCAGTCTGTGTGAATGTTGAAGAATAAATTCCGATAAATAAATTTACTCCATCCCTAATGCATTAGGTTTTTGGACGCATGAAGTTTAGAGTTCAAACGTCATTGTAATGAAAATTATGTATGTGTAAGCTATTTGATATGACACGAGAGCATGTTGAAGACGTGTGAAAGTTTAGGTTGCACAAAAATGGGACTTGAATTAAATTAATTCTTTGTTGAACTCGCAAGAACGAAGTGCAAATCCTAACTAAATTAAATATTGGTCAAAATTTTTCATAAAGTTTCGATATAGTTTTCAAATTCCACAAGAAAAGGAGATTTCTTTACAAGTTTAGGAAATGTTTCTTAAAATTTCTGAGAAAAAATTTTAATTTCAAAACAGAGTGTCTATCTTTTTAGAAGTTCTCGTGCAACCTAACTTAAGCGAAGTTGATTCAAAGCAAATATATTTTGAGTGGGGATGGAGATATACCATGAAGGCGTTCTTCGTTTCTTCTTCGAGTTGGCAGTCTCTCCAACATAGGAGTCTGAATTATGTGAGTACTTGTAAGTTGGGGCAAACAATATCTTACCCTCATTCCATCCTTTAAAGACATTCCCTGCTTCCCTCACCATGTTCAGCTGCATGCACGAGTTCAACAATAAAAAATTGGCAAATGTTTCAAAATAGCCCTCTATGAAGGACAACATATTTTTATTGATTCAGATTTTATCTTCCATACATCTTTTTTCGCGTGCTTTTAAATTTATTGTTTCACCAAATGCTTGATTCGTGGACAATTTCGATAAATGAGAGGACGCTAGTTTGCTATGTTATGATATCAAACCACTTTATATTCCATCTAAAAATTTAACTTTAAGTTAAGTTGTTTGTACAGATTAATTGTCTAGACAGCTTTACAGGTGCTGAGATGACACCACTTGTATGTTTTTATTTTATTTTTGTATTTTTTTGCCCAACACCCAATGAAAATCTACAAAGTGAAATTTCATACATTTCCCTGTAAAACTCCCTTGTATACAATTTTTGGGACCATACATTGTTTTTTAACCCTTAAAAGAAGACAATTTTTTAAATAAATTAATTTGAGTACTATAAGTACTTATCATTAACTTCCTTGCTGACTTCTCAAGAATTATTGGGACCATAAACTTAGAAATGTACTAGGTGATGTTTGTTTTTGACTTGTATTGATCCTTGCCATGATATGAAAAGAAGATATTTTTCTAGTTTTTTATTGTTTAGGTGAGAATAAAACATAAAAATTTTGCTCTCACTCATTTTTTACCGCATGTTGGGAAAAGATCAGATAAGATTGAACAATATTTAAGTGGAAAAAAGTAAATTCTTATTTTCTTCTAATCATATATAATATTACTTACCAACGTCTACTTATTATAATTATTACCATCTAGTTCTAAATTATGCACCAACCTGATCTTTCTCTAAGAGGGAGCTCCAATCATTGTCCTCTAACAGAAGTTTCGTTTCCTCATAGCTCAAAGCCACTCGATAATTCAAGTCACCAAGCCAAATCACACTGCTGAAAATTTTTTGGTTCACAAAAGAAGAGCCAATATTTAGATAAGCTTAAAAGGTATACTTATAGGTAATAATTATGTTAAAGTGCTATTCTTAAAATAATTGCTTCAAAAAAGTAAGGATATCATAACATATTTGAAAGTAAAAAGTAAGATTCGGTTGAATAAAACTTACTTGTGATCAAGAATTCTTTCTGGTATTTGACGTTTTTTATTTTTGCAAACCCTGCTGGAAAATCTAGTGTTCTTGAGAATTTCAGCTACATCAGAATTTCTTCTGAATTGGTCTTCCTCCTTCTCCCCAGAAGCCAAGTGACAACACATAAAGCAAAAGCTTGTTTGGTGCAATGTCAAGCTTATTGATATACACCCCTGCAACATAATCAAACTCTCTCGACTTTTTAACTAATTCATATAAATATATAGACTATTAAAAATGAAGGAGTCAATAATGATATTCTTCATGGTATGCTAAAATCTAACTGCACCCACGGCGTAGTGTATTTTAACATGACATTTTATGTTTGTTAAAAATCTTGCTTTTGATCTTGCTGTAGATGTAACAATAAACAAAACGAAGTGGAGAAAAAGAAACATATTCTTGACTCAAGTTAATGAAGAATTGTGGGAAATGTTTTTTTTGTCAAGTACTGATGGAAAATTTTTCACATATTTTAGAGAAAGTGCCTGTGAAATATTTCTGTCTATAATACTTTCCTTTTTATTCTTTTTATTAAATTGTTGACCGAATTTCTATCCATGAGTCCACTTTTTAAAAAAGAAAATAGCAGCAGATAATTCCGTGGCTTCATTTTTGTTGTTTCTTTATTTACTTTTGTCCCCCCTTAAAAACATACCAATCTATTTTCGACGAGCGTAGCAGTGGATTAATCGGACAGTAATTTTATTTCTTTGTAAAAAAATAAAAAATATTCATGGTTATTTTGTTGAATATTTTGTCGCTATTAACTGCAGAAACGTTCCTTCTAAAAAAACCGTCGCTGTTGGCACATATGTTTGTATTGAAAGGGCGTCTGCATTCAACCAACCTTGTTGCCAAGACAACCCAGGATTCCTCTTCCCATGCAAGAGATTCTGAGATGACCAATGTCTTTCACCAATTCGACACGAGCCCAGATTGTAAGAAAGATACCTACCATTTGCTTGCTTGCTATAATCTGGTAATTCAATTTTTCAGGTAAAGAAATATTTCTTCTTGGATTTGAGCAATTACAGGACTTCAGGTGGTTACTGTCTGCTCTGAGGTTTTCTGTTAGGACTTTTAGTGATGTCTTATGAAAGATTTTTGCCTTCGAATTTTTTGTGCTTTTTGAATCGGAGGAGCCTGAAGAAGAAGAAGATTGCATAGAATCATGATAGGATTTGTTGAGTGCATTGCTTACGAGTGCTTGCCATTTCAGAGCGGGTTTGTTGTCTTCTATCACAAGAACATTCCCGGCGCTTAATGGAACAATTTCCTGAAAACTGACATTGCATAAGCATTAATAAGGTGGATAGAGTAATGATTAAAGAAAGAAAAGAATTATTAAAAAAAAGGCCAATATCTGGAATCTAATGTCAGTCTGTTTCTCCATCAATTTTCTGATCCAATAAGGCTGCTAGGCTACCCGTTCTCTTATTATTTAGTAAGGTGGGTTGTACACTCTGTGCAGAAAATAAGGTGAAATATTTTCTGTTATACTATCGAATCTTATCCCATGAACATGAACATATGACATTGACAAGTGAATTTTTCCTTCGATTTTCTTATTCTAGACGATAACTAAAATCTTGAAATGATTAAAAATTATAAGTTAAAAGGAAAAAAATTATAAGTGAATAGTACCCTACCCCAATACATATATGTCTGAAGAGCACTCCACCTGCAAGAAATCCTTAAGGTTGAGACCATGGCTGGGAGTCTCTCCTCCGACATTCCATGTTGCAGAAAAAATTCTACAATTTCCGAACATACTTTTTGTTAGATAGTAAAAACAATAGATGAATCTAATAAAAAAAAATCAATTAATGTGATAAGATTACAAGTTACAAGCTATAATTTGTACCTGATTTCTTGAATTATTGTAGCCGATGCCATGGTTGAATTATTGACAGGTTTGAGGCCTCTAATTTCTGAACATGTATTTGTGGGATGAGACAAGATATTAAATATATAGGTTTGATTTCCCATGCGTGTCCAAAAGCACGAAATAAGATAGAATTGTCAATGTCAACTCCCTAGAGGTCATGAATGTTAACATTAGGATGATTACTAGCACAGTGTCAAAGATAAATATAAACAAATAAACGTGTCATTTTTAAGCATGGTAAGATTGTAGATGATCTAGTTTAAGGTGATACAGCAAGGCACACGAATTAAAGTCTCACTATAAATGCCATTTTATGAACATTTCATGTGTCTTTGATGATATCAAAATGAATCCAAATTGGAGTTAGGTTTTCTGTTGAGGTTTTAAAGGAATAAATCGAATTCACTCAAATTTTTCATTTCATCAATAACCATTGGAATTTTATTTTAAACATTGGCCCGTAAGGATGCCTATATTTCTTGATTTTTCATAGTCAAATAACTATTCTTACTTGGCTCGGATCGATGTGAGAGTTCAGCATGTTGCGTGGCTTAAGATTTTATTCTTGAACAAAAATCATCTTATGTCCAACAATATAAAGAATTTTAAAAAGATATGTCAAGGTTATAATATGATGAGACGTACCATTGTTGCTAATCTAAGAAACATAGATGTATCGAGTCTTCTGACAAAAAATGCATCAGCCTCGCATATTAAAGATAAAATATAAATAAATAAATAATTTTTCTACTACCTTAAATTTTTTAGACAACATAATCAACTCAAAATATACATATTATGCTTTTTACCCGTACAATGAACTCAGAGACAATAATCAATATGCTCTTTAGTCTTCAATTAGGTAACCTACCATAGTAAGTGCAAGCCAAGTGTATAACAAAGGTTTAAATTTTGTTTTAAATCTGAATACGCGGCATGTTTCTGTGAAATGTTAAAATGTCGCATTTATTACAGCTGACATTTTATCTCTTTAAACAATAATTTATTCGTAGATTACATTAATTATAATTAACATAAAGATTTGGTGTATGTACGAGAATCTATTAGAATAAATTTAATTTATAACTGAGAATTAGACAATGAATATATGGTGATTGATCACCAAATAATATTATTAATACGTTTTGGATAATATACAATATGCATAGAGATACATGGGTAGACAGTATATAGATTTTGCACATGGGATTTATATAAGTATACGAAAATAGTATTGGTAATACAATTATTTATCAGAAAAAAACTTTCCTCATGGCGGCTGACGCCTGGAGGAAATCTTTGCTTATGGATGTAATCTTCGTTATTCAAACATGTCCCAAAACATCCCAACAAAATAAAAATAATAATTTGGATAGATCTTTAAAATTGACTTAGCTTATAATTAAGTAAATTAAACTTATTCATAAATAATAAGCTTTTTTAAAAAAATGTTTGAATATGTTAATTTGTTTTACTTATTCCCCACCTATATTAAAAGAAGCTTGATTTAAGTTTGACCGTCATCTAATACGGGGCCGTTTGATAGCATCATAAATCTCTTTGACGATTATTTTAACTCTGTCTAGTAATTATGTGTTATTTATTTATTTCATTTAGTCTAGCTTGAAATTTTTTAGTCCGATCTTGGCTTCAGTCCTGGATCCGCCCTTGGTTAGAGTCTTATAGGCGAGATAATGTTCATCGGAGCGTCATCATTTACGGCTTCATTTTGCTTGTGTCATAGTTGGATTTTTATTATTTTTTATTTTTTGGTAGTCTGTCCAGAAATACAACGTCATTTTTCAGGCTTGTCTAATTGGTTCGCATCGTTTTACGCTTCTGGGAATGGGTGGTGACCATCAAGTCTTTGTTGGAGGCTTAATGGGAAAGTACTTTTCATTTGAGCACGTCTTTCATGGCATAATTTTGTTTGCCTCATAAATCTGGGTTTAGTAAAAAAAATATGATCGCCCTATGAAATGACGTCGTTTATGAATCATCTAAAATGGGATTGGAACGTGTCTTGTAGACTTTGTTAGTTGTCCAATCCAAACAAAGTGTGTATACACGCTCTTTGAAGCAAGTTTTTAGCCATTTTTCTTGGGTGCAAGGTGGAGATTTATTACTCCTTTGTTCAAGCGTGTGAAACGGCATCATTTGGATTCTTCGCCAATGCGATTGCAGCATGTGTGTTGTGCTCTATGGAAGGGAGACATCGGAAATGTGGGGAAGACATATGAAGTAATGCAAGAACACAATCCAGGATCAACTCGCCACCCAAAGGAATCCACCTATGGGATAAGAGTAAAGAACAAGAACAAATCTTTTTCCTTATGAAGCCAAAGGTTCCATAAAGCACACTTCAAATCTGTATTTTAGTGCAACGAAAAAGAGTACTTATAGGCTAGAACATCCCTCTAACCATAGGTATTCCAATTAAAACTAAATTGATTCAACAATTATCAAGCCTAGGAAATGAGAAGAATTGGACTAAGAACAAGGTAGACTTACTATAAAATTCCCGCAGGTGTTGAATATGGAGGCATTTCTGCTTACGAAAATGCTCATATCTCCGTGTCGAAAAATCGAAAAGGCAACCCCCTTTTTTTTTTTTTTGTGTGTGTGTGTGAAACTAGACTCATAGATCTTTGCAAACAAATAAAATTTGTGACCTGGAAATTTCTGAGGAAAAGCAGTTTATTCAATGACTTCGACTGAAATACGAAGGGAGTCAACTGTTCATTGGAGAGTTGTCATTACGGCATCGTTTTGCTTGCATCATGGATCGAGGTTTAATAATTTAACTTTTAATGGCCCATATAAAATGACATCGCTACTAAATCGTCTGAAATGGGATAGGAGCGTGTCTTCTGTGTCTTTTTTACTTATGTCTACTGAATGTGGTTGGATTTCTTTGGAGTGTTGAAAGAAAAGTTGTTTGATTACTTAAAAAGTAGTGATTCAAAAAAGGGAAGCAGCTTTTTTTTTTTTAATCCGCTCTTACTGCGGGAAAATAACCAAATTTTTTTTTTTTTTGGATCTGTAGTTTGTCAGTTCATTGGCCTTCTTGTTTCTTATTTTAAGTTAGTGTGTGTCGGGATGATTCTATAGCTTAAGTTATTGTCCGTTGCATCATTTTTAGTAATTACGTGGATTGGTTACAGATGTCGTTCGTGTTCTTCATAGGTGTTTCTGAAGGCAACGAATTCGGTTGGTGATTCATTCAATAGTGTTGATCAACAGGACTTGAGGAATAAGCGATGGCAAGAATGTTGAGCTGAGTCCAAAGAATATAGGAACAAGAACAATAGAGAAAACAACGAGATGAAAAGGCATAAGGTAAATGTCAACTAAACGGTAGACTTATGGAAGAATGAAGATATGAGACGTGTTGTTGGTTGATTTAATTATGTTGAAACTTTTTGTATGATTATTTGAGTACATTATGTGTTGTTTTGTGTTGCTATAAATACCGAGACTTATCCTATTAACGAGATAAGAAGAAAAAAAATTTAATATATATGAATAAAAGATTATTTAAAACTTTGTTGAACTATGACCATGGATTATGAGCACTTATCATACATTGATTCCTATTTATAATGAAATAAGATTAATAACTCTTCACTATTTTTGTGACTTGTGTTTATCCAAAGAAAAGATACAAACTATCAAATAACTAACAATTATGCATTTCTGTAGGACTCTGTTACTTGACAAGTTCTATCAATACACCTGAATCTGAATTTAAGTTACGACATTATTTTTCAAGATTGTGTGGTTAGTTCATGCAAAATCATCACATCTTATTGGGCTATCTTTCGAGTTGAATTTGTTGACCCCAATTTTTCTTGATTACTCAAATTGTCTCCATTAATTTTGAAATTATTGCGAGGGGTTCACAACCTTATCACTCCATGATTTTTTTATCTCCTTATCACTCATTTGATCTTCATCATTTTGGTTGCCAAGTTGTGTGACACTGCTAACATCCTCTCACAAACTATGCTGGGTTGAAGGCACAATTTGGTTCAAAAAAATGTAGAGCTGCTATGGACATTGTTCAGTGAAGAAGTCTGCAACGATATTTATCTTCATCCTTCTGAAGATATTTCACATCTTGCCCATAGTGTGAATTTGCATTCTTGTAAATCTTGTGTATATGTATTTTAAGTGCTTCTAATACTGCATGGGTCATGTCTAAGCCAATATCGAGTCTTAGGATTTCTTCAGAATGTTCCGATGATCAACCCATGAAGGAGATTGAACTTTCGCGAGGCAATGAATTTATTAGTTTTAGTCTGAAATGTTTTGTTTCTGTGCTGTTGTTTGGATTTGGTGGGGATGAGGTCTTCATTGGTGAGATAACCAACCTATTCTTGAACTCATTTATCAGTTTTGATATGAAGTTTTCTGTTTGTGTTGGTGGTGTTTGGATTTGGATTTGGGGTTATGAATTGGTGGACGAGAATTAGTATGAGATGAATGGGGGTCAGATTGTTGTGTGATTACATACACAATAGTTGGTAGTGAGTTTTCAGTTGCTAAGGGGGTTCACGATCATCTCTTTTGTGAGATGACGATTGGACTTTCGCGGGATCTTCATTTATTAGATAACCAACCCGAATTTGGCTTTCTGCAAGAGCTAAGTCTTGTTCATGCAGTAGGGAATAATTGATAGGTGAGTCAGAGAGTAAAATAGTTACCAACACTTAGGATATCAAAGTCATGGTGGAAGAGAAGAGAAAGCTTTGAAGAATAATTTTGTTTTTGAATAAGGAAGAAGATACTGTGATGAGGATACTGATACACTGAAAATCCATTTTTTGAAAGATTTTGGCATCACATTTTTATGCAGTGAAACAAAGAGCATATAACTATCCCGATCCATTATTTTCTTAAGTTATTTCTATGCAGTACCCCTATTTTCGGATTTTAACTCAAGGCATCCTCCTACGCCTTTTAATTTGGGAAAACCTTATTTTCAGGTCCAAGCAAGCAAAGCCTTTAAAGTTTGTGAGTAATTTTACGGTTTATGCAATGTGCTATTTTATGCCCTTTGAAGTATTTAGATGTTTTTTTCTGAAACTATTATTGAGGTACGGGGCGAGCTTATATATTGAGAAAGTATACGTGCAAGTGATTTCATATTATATTATGCCCTTTGAAGTATTGAGATGAATTGGCTTCAATTGTTTTTGAGATTTTTGTGAAATTTGAGTTTGTGTTGAGAAAATATGCATGCAAAGTGATTTCACAATATGTTATGCCCTTTGAAGAATTGAGATGAATTGGACTCAATTTATTATTGAGATTTTTGGGCATTTTGAGCTATTATAATTATGCATGCAAGAGACTATATATGCTCACCGAAGTGTTGAGATAGAGACTACCAATTTGGTTGCTTTTGAGCAAATTGAGCTTATTTGAGCATGCGAATAGATGAACTAATTGTGTCTATTATGTGCATTTATTTGTCCTGTGTTTACAATTGAGACTAGCATGTACGTCGATAAAAGTATAGAATGAAACACTAGATATAAAAGAAAGAATTAGTGCATATATGTAAATTTTGATGCTATTGAAGTTATACATGCAATGCCTATATCGTGATTTTCTCATTCAATGTTCATAGTCGTTTCACGACTCCTTGTAGTAATGGAGCAAGGTTTCTTTGAGTTTGTGGGTTCAAGGTTGAAGACACCGACTGACGGAGCGGAATATTAGTTGATAACCAAGAAAGATTTATGATTTTATCTATTTAAGATTCTACCTTCTAATCTTATTCAAGAACTTCGATAAAAACATTCTTTTATTTAAGTGTTTCATGGATTTATGGCTTGTGAACATGTGCACTTTACAATCACTCTTATGCATTAAGTGATTATGTGACTATAGAATATTTAATTTTTGAGATGTTGTGATTTGTCGTGGTGGTATTTTAGAAAGAAAGTGATGTAGTTGCATCTCTAGCCTTTAAATCAAACCTTGTGGAGTGTTGAGTTGGATAGTAATTGATCTTATAATTTTCTTATCAAAGTATAGTAAATCTCGACTTAGTATAGTCTTTTGAAGAAAGTAGAACTTTTAAATAGGTTCTTTATTTTATGTCTTCTGCTTAATTTTAATTTACAAACCCATTTCTTGACTTCACTTACATGTCCGCTACATTATTACAAAAAAAATGAGTTCTGGAGCTAAGACGATTACTCAAAGTAGTTTAGAAGGTTTCCTTACTATTTTTAACATCAAAGATCGATAAAAATAAGACTTAAAGTTGATTTCTCAAACAGTGAACAATCTACCTTGTTTTACATCTTTGGCTACTGGTTCTTATTTTCATAACTTTTCTTGAAGGTATTAAATAGCATGGCCTGAAGGAAGAATATTATTTTCAAAATAAAAAAAATAAAGTGAAAATTCGGGGTCTTCACATAGTACTCTTGGTTGCCTATGAATATGTTATAGAATTTCAAAAGAGAGGGTTATCGCATGCTCATTTTTTGCTTGTTTTAAGGAGTAATTCCAAGATTCCATGAAACCGTAAATAAATTTGTTTGTATTGAAATTTCTGACAAAAGTTCTTATTCTACTTTACACTTGCTTGTTGTTAAATGCATGATGATTGGTCCTTGTCGCATTATAAATCCCCATAATGTTTGCATGAATGGTAGTGGTATTTGTAAATTTTCGTTCCCCAAAGATTACAGTGAACGAACAACATTGCGTTACGGATCATTTCAAAAGTATATAAGAACTAGTAAGTCTTGAATGATTGGGGTTCGAAAAGAGTGGTTGGATAATAGATGGTGGCACCGTAAATCCATATTTATTAGCAAAATATAATTGTCATATTAATATTGAAGTTTGTTCTACAGTGAAAGCTCTTTAAATATATGTTCATAAAGGCCATAGAATTAGTTTTTCGTTGAACAGTGCTAATTCAGAAGTAAATCTCGATGAAAAAAAGATTTTTCAAAATGCGAGATGGGTTTCTCCACCCAAAGCTATGTGAAGGAATTATGAATTTCCGATAAATCATATTTACCCAGCTGTTGTTCCGCTTCAGTTACACCTTGAAGATCAACATTCTGTATATTACAGAGAAAATATCAAATCAAACCAAGTTCTGGATAAAGACTTTTTTTCATAGAACCATGTTAACAGAGTATTAGCGCATGAATATTTCCAATGGGAAGGCCCGAAAGTTATTAAACAGAGAATATGACATTGGAAATGGCTTCTTCTGGAGTGGTTGCTGGATTATTACCAGGGGTAGAACTGCTCATTTTCAATTTAAAATTCCTCTTTAAGGCGCTTAATAGAAGTATGTGTTAAATTAGCAAATAGTCATCCTTGGCAGAACTTTTTCGTTGAATGCAGATGATAATTTGGGATGAGGAACCATTGGTGAATATATTTGTTATTGAATGTTTGGATAAAATATTACACGATATTAAATATTTTTTTTGTTACTTTGGAAGATGGTTTTTTAATTGTACTACCGGTAATTCAAAGGAACAAATAAAAACGAAGATGTGATGAAAGTGAGCTTTGTGGACTCACCAGGGGATAGGAATTCTCCCTCTGGTGCAGCACGCTATTGTACTTTAGGAAAGACTATGGAGGAAATCCCCCTCGTGCAACCACAAAAACAATGTGGTGGTTTTGCGATTGTACCATGAGGGGATTTCTTCAAGGTTCCGCAAGACTAGGAAGAAATCTCCCTCCTGGTGCATTTGCCAAACCACTGTTGCGGTGGTTTCGTGAAAACCAGGGAGATTTCTCCCCCTTGTGCAGTCGCGAAATTTGTGACACGACCCGCCCCGAATCACCCTAG
>CAIGRN010038542.1:0-14508 GCA_903798345.1 Fraxinus anomala
CAAATATAAAAATCTAATCAGTCGCTAATTAAAATTAAACAAACAATTAATTTCACATTTGACAACTGAAGTAATATCTATATCTTAATCACTTGTGTTTGACAACCAAACCACAGCTGATTATATTTTTCTGTCCGTTCTTGTAATTCAGCTTGTAAAGTACGATTAGCAGTTGACTGAAAAGCATCCATTTCCTGAGCACGAGTCATCCAAGATTGCATTCTCTTAACTGCTCATCTTTCAAAAGAATGGTCTCTTGAGCAATCCTATTCTGAATGCAAAGAAAAACCCAATTGCAAGAGTCAATAAGCACAAATTTCATGAGGACGTGACCAATGATTTCAAGAAAGCATTGACTGAGCATAGACTGCTCCAAGGCAGATTGCAAGTAGTTTAAGAAGGCTAGGTAAATTAAGGCCTTGTTTGTCACATATTATTGTGTTGAAAATGGAGTAATGATTAGTATTTTTTGGAGAATGTGTGGTTGAAATTTAAAATAACTTTATTGGTTTGTGTGTAGAATATTTTATTGGGTGAATGTGTGGTGGAGAATCTTACTGTAGCAAACAATGTTTTGAANTGTTTTGGAAATGGAGTAATGATTAGTATTTTTTGGAGAATGTGTGGTTGAAATTTAAAGTAACTTTATTGGTTTGTGTGTAGAATATTTTATTGGGTGAATGTGTGGTGGAGAATCTTACTGTAGCAAACAATGTTTTGAAAAAATGGTAGACAAACAGGAGCTAAATGAGTTGTTCAATGTCATGGATATTGCACTTCAGTCAATTTAAATAAGATGTTTAAAATTTTTATCAAAGAATAGGAAATTATACAATGAACATTTATATGCTTTAGGAAAAATTGGCTAGTGAGTTCCTGCAACTCCATGAATTGTTGCTCTTTGTTCTGAATATGTTCCTTAATATCATGAATTCGTTCAATATGTTCTGCTTTTTCAGCTTCAGATTTATCCCTCTCTTCCCTGCAAAAGGATGTCATTCATCATCATTGTTGTAGCCTTCATCGTGGTCGTCATTATTAATACTATTAAAGGAGCTCATTAAAGTTACAATCACCAAACCTCATAAAGTTATGAAAAAGTGAGGGCAGATAGATAAACTGATTGAAGACGTCTCTAGCCATGCTTTCAATAGACATAATAGCAGTAAACAACACAACACAACATAACACAACACAACAGAAAACAAAACAATGCTATCAAGAAAATCAAGTGCACAAGTAAGAGGAGGTAAGGATCTTACTACCTTTTATCATTTACTTTGCAACACAATGCTATTAGAAAAATCAAGCGTCTGATAAAGTTTAAGCACACTAAAGACGTCAGTGCACATTTGCCAGCCAAAATATACCATCTTAAACACCACTAAAAAAGCAATCTTGATGTCTATATGTTGCCAGTCAGATCCCAAAAGAAACTGAAAAATGAATGGCTTAACCAGCTAGATAAATATCATAAGTAAAGGCAAACTTGGATTCAACAGCAAAATACTACTTTGAGATGGGATTAAAGAAGTGAGGAATGTAGTTTTCGTCCATGCAAGTATAAGCACAGTTGTACAAACAAAATCGATGAGGATATACGAAAACAAAGGTAGCAAATGGTATCATAGTTTCATCCAATTATATTTAATAGCAGAACTCAACTACCTTTAACTCAAAATTTACAAGACTTCCATTGTAAATAATATATTCTCATATAGAATTTTAGATGATTAACAATGTAAAGAGTATAAGGAAATAGTTTTTCATGTCCACATAAATTTTGAAAATGCAGTAACAATCGAAATTATATGTATCATATTTGAAGGAGGGTTCTGATGTTGGTCTTATTAAGGACGAGGAGAACACAGTAAAATATGTTACCAGATATTTTCTTTAACAAAATTTACAACTGATTGGGAAAGAACGTTTTATGATACTAATTGAATAAAATAAAGGGGAGATGACATCGAGATTCATTGGGAAGACTAACATATACATAGAAGTCACTTGATAGAAAGTAAGACATGAGTAATTCTAATTATTCAGCAAACGGCATTTCCTGTGGAAGATATATTAATTCTTTTGTTTTACAATAACACCTACGCGACCCTACACTCCTCCCAAAACAACATTAACCGAATGAATCCTGAAGACAAAAAGTCAAAAAAATCAAAAAATCAAAAAAAAAAAAAAAATCAAAAGTTGATAGAAAAAAAAAAAGCTATACCTCATCTTCAAACATAGAAGCTAGAGAGTCTGATAGAAACTCGTTTTCTAAAATATTTGTTTTTATACTTGAACTATTATTTAATGTCTGTACTTCTGGTGAAGCAGTAAAACTTAGTAAAAGAAATAAAAAATGTATAAACTTCGATGAAAGACAATAATAATAAAAAGTAAACTTAAAGTATTGTTTACCTTTTTTTTTTTTAAATTTCATGAGCACTCTTAGTAGATGCATCAGTTTCACGAATATACATCACATCGCCTATAAAATCCAAAAATATAACCTCGAGAAGAGAGAATTAAAATAAATTGCATAGAGTAAGTAGGGAAAAAAATCACAGACCTATTTGAAAAGTGCTATCGATGAAATTTGTACATGCGTCATACGTAATTAAATCTAACCCAGAAGCTGCACACGCTACAAGAAGAAAATAAACTTCAATTAAATAAAAGTTGTGTGTATCCATTAATGATATAAACAATAAACACGTACGATTCAAAATTACTACTACAACTGACAACATAAAGGAAAACACCATTTTATTAAGAATCGAACTTACAAGTTGTATGTTCACGTAATCCATCAACTAATTTCTCTGAAGGAGCACTGTAAGTAATCTCTCTAGAAATACCATCTACTGCTCTCCGTATTCTTAGATCTCGATAATGTTGAATTCTGGGTGCTCTTGTTTCAACATACAATTCTTGTTGGCGCACATTTCGCAATTTTCGTGCTTCAGCATATAATTCTCGCTGTCATGAATTTCAAGATTCTTTTGATCTAGCATAGATCTCTTGGCAACACTTATTTTTCAGATCATGACTTTCAGCACTATTGTTGTTACCATCTATAAGACAAATAACTAAACATAATGTAAAGTAAAAAGAAAAAAATAGTTAAAATATAATACAAAAGATTTCAAAATAACATAAGTTAATTTGAAGAAGTATACTATTAAGTTTATGCAGAAGATTATGGCGTTCAAAATTTAAAATTCAGAACACTTTAGATTTGTAGCACTTTAGAGCGGCTTGCCAGAAGCACTCTTCCAGCCTCAATATTAAAGAGAGCTACTGTGATGATTTCAAAAAAAAAAAAAAGGATTTGTAGCACTTTAGAGCGGCATGCCACAAACACTCTTCAAAATAACATATGTAACTTATTTATATCATAAAAAGACAGAAAAATATAAATAAACGACATGAAATCATTCTACGCCAAAATTCAATGATAATAATGCAACTTATTTTCTAGATCACCTACTCAACAAGAAGGATCATACAAATTTTGGAAGTTAGGATTCCAGTTTTGGAATTTATATAGAGAAATTACAAAGAAAATGACAAGAAAAATAACAATAAAACCCAAAAGATTCTTGCAAATATGGCCTTAGAGTGTAACCTTGAATGAAGCCTACTATTTAGCCTTTCCCCATTCCATCCATCAATACAATGCCAACCTCCAAAGATGAAAATTGTCGCAGTAGAATCACTTCAAATTCCTACGAAGTAAGAAATATGCAGATTGTGGATCATTCTTATCCCATTCGCAAAATATTGGAACAGCAGTACCTCTATGAGTTCTTTCCATCCCAAGTAGGAAATCCACTATCTCTCCCTGTTATCTTGGGTCTGGTGATGCAGATGAAGTGAGATCGCTCAATGCTGTGCTTCGAACTTGTACTTGGCCTCCTATGCCCACCAAACCTCACTCCACCGCCCACATAATTTGATTCGTTAGCCGTCCTCTGAAAAATAAAATTTAAACTTGTGCATTTTGTGAACTTTAAGTTTGTGTACAGAAGCTTGTGTACACATTTTAGAAAATGTGATAAGAGTTTGATGTTATATTTTATCATTTTTACATATTAAAATACATTCATCTTATTACAATAATTAGCACATTGTAACAAATTTATAGTTATAACCTAATCCAAATAAAAAAAAAAAAAAGGGAAAAAAAGTGTACACGCACATCTTCAATTTACTCATCTTATTTTCTTTCTCTCTCGACAACCTCTCTAATTGTTGCTCGACAATTTTAGGCTAATAAAAGAATATATATGTCAAAATGTTAGTTGAAATTTTAGTGAAAATTTACTCATCTTATTTCTTCTCTCTCTCGACAACATTCCTAATTGTTCCTCGACAATTGTAGGCTAATAAAAAAATCTCAAAATGTTAGTTGAAATTTTATTGAAAATATTATTGTTAGCATTGTGAGAAGGGAGGAAAAAAAAAAACAGAGACACCAGGTCTCCGTGCGTGCACGGACACCTCCGTGTGCCACACGAAGACAGGTTTTTTTTTACGCCAACTCAATCCTAACTAATCAAAGTTTTCATAATTAAAAGCAAAAAATTAAACCCCTAAGAATATGCCAGCCCATTCTTATAGCATCCAATAAAAGAAAAATGCCTATGGGAGCTATAAAAAAAAAAATGATGTTCCAACAAAAAATGCAAATACATGTGTAGAAAATGCAAATGTTAAAATTAAACTTCTCACAAATCACCATACTAAATCTGTAAATCACCAATCAGAACGGAATTGATGAAATTAATTGCGTGTGAAAATGGAAAATGGGTTGCATGAAGAGAAGGTGATGGATGAAAACTTCAGTGAAAAAAAAAAAAGGAATTACAACGATGGGAAATTGCGACATGTGGCGGCCAAGATTTTGCTTCTTTTATATTGTAGTGATATGATTAAAAATAATTGTTGACTTTAATTTATATTAAAATTTAGATTTTAATTTTAATTTTCATCTGTCAATTTGCATTGGTAAAAAAAATACAAATTGGGCCATGATATAGACGACTACGATGGGCTGTTGAATAGATTTGGTTATGGGCCACGAAGCAACCCATCTTCGATTAGTTGACATTATTGGAAAGGAGAATTTTGATTGAAGTTTGTTTGATCCTCGTATTTTTGAAAAAAAAAAAATTTCTTTTTTTTAACCACACGTTATTCGATAAAACACAACCAAAAACTTTTCTTTCATTTTTAACCACACATTCTTCATCAATATACTATTTTAAAATAAATTCTACAACTAAAATGGATTCAAACGTGCTCTTTAGAAATTACGACAACGTTAGTCAATACCACCAAATTGAGTCACAGCTACAAACCCAATCATTTAAGAAAATCTTCCCTTTTGTCACTATCTCGCCCAACATATATGTCAGAGCAAGAGCATATCCAAGTCCCATATTTAGTTGAATCAGATCTTGCTGCCAAATTCCAAGGTAAGGTTTGAGCCAATCAAATAAGCGAGTCCCCTAAAGGGTAAAACCACATGAGCGAGCAAAAATACGCTTGAGGTTGTGAGCGTGCATTGGTACCTTCCGTTCTAATTATCGGGAGAAGATCTGAGCAAGGTGTATAGCGAAAGTGAAAGATGGTGTTGTCTATCTCATTCCTTCAACAACATATTCCTCGACCTGATCTGAAATACATCAATCGGTCAATACTAAGTCAAGAGCTTTTCAAAGAGTGCATTTTGGGAATCACTAGCTGCCCTGATTTTTTAATTCCAAAATTACTTTTCATTTGTCACATCGAATATTGCGCGCATGTTTGATTTAGTTTAAAGTTAGATTTTGATAAAAATAGATAAAATGTGTGATTGAAAAATTGATAAAAATTATAGATCTCATGAAATATGTAGTTATAAATGAATTTGAGAATAAACGAGTTTTAGAAAATGGGATCAAACATGGGCTATATAAAAAATTTAAGTGTAAAATTAGAGGAGATAATACTAGATAGATAATTATGGTTGATTGAAATTGATAGTACTTGTAAGTTTATCATTTAGAAAATGTTAATTTGTACTATCTTTCTTATCTTCCTAAATTTACATCCTCACAATGTATTACGTTATTGGTTAGATTAAGAAAGATAAGATAAATTTAAAATTTTAAAAAATTGCCCACCTTAATCAACTCTAATGCTATCTATGCACTTAAAAAAAAAAAAAAGACATGAAAAATATGAAATGACATTAAAAAGGATAAAAAAGAGATAAATGCCCACAAACCATCTAGCAATAGGTGGAAAGGGAAAACATCCTACCCCAAAACGCAAATCATTCAATTCCATGAATGGACAAAGAAAGATTATAATAATAATTAAAAAATGATCAACCTAATAATTAAGCAAACAAAAAAACAAAATAAAAAATCAAATGTAACATTTGCTGAGGTGTTCCAACAATTATGACATAATTAATTTATATTCCTAAAGTATTCAAATGGCAACTTGGAAAGAGCGTCACATGGTCCCTCAAAGAGTTTTTTCACTTCATTTCCCAAGGAGAGTGGACTCTAGATAAGGAACAAGTTGCTCGTTAACTAGAATCATTCTGGTTCATTCATGAGCGATTTGAAAATTTGAGATGAATCAAGGATCGAGTCCAGTTCACTCTTATTTTTACGAGGTAGCTTGTATTTTGCTCATATATGAGCTCATTTTGTTAATCCTTTAAAAAAGGAAGAAATCAGTAAACGGATCGTCTTGCACATTTTCACTCCTACCTCTAAATGGTATCTACGTAATTGATACAAAAAACCCCAGAAACATATTTCAATTCCCGAATTCAAATAAAATAGAAACCTAAAACCTCACTTTTAAAAGTTGAAAACTCGACCAGACATGAATTATTTTGTAAGTCGGTCCCGAGGGGTCAACCTTCAACTTTCACACTTCAACAAACAATCATGCAATTCATATGATTATGACTTTAGGGCCCCTTTTTAATAAAATGTCATCACATGATCCAAAAATGAGGTGACACCAAAAGCCAAGTCCTTGTAAAGTATTATATTAATATAAGTAACTTATTGATTCTCATAACCCCATAACAAGATTTCCAAAATTTTATCACAAAATTGCGCCTTTTTCTTATTCCACCATTGGTGGTCGACAGCTTTCACGAATTTAATGTACAATTTATCGGCGCATGACACTGATATATGCTTAATCATTCAACTTGGGAATTAGTTCAGCTTCGAGATTCTCTCATATTTTCAGAGGTAAGTTTTCTTCTTTTGTTTGTGTAATTTCTTTGAGTGTTTTACTTGGATTTGATTGTTTGGATTCATTGTGTCAAAGCCCAGATCATTAGATAATGGGTGAAGAATTTATGGGATTTATTTGGCTGAAATTCGATCTTCAAAATGTTCCTGGAATGCAACAGATTTTTTTTTTATTTTTTTTTTATTTTTTTGGGTATAGAATTTTGTTGAATTGAAAACGAGGTTATTAAGATATTTTCTGTTTAGTTGGAATTTATAAATATTAGATGGATGGTGAAAATTAGTCTCCGATCAATCAGAATTTATTGGTACAGCGTATACTGAGGATAACTAGTCAATTTCTGTGAGTATGAATGAACTGTTTGCTCCTGTACTTGAAGATTAGATGTCCCTTGATGCTATTACTATTTAAAAATTTTGAAATTTTATTGTGATTCGATGTTTTTGTTGATTTATATTGGTAAATAATGGAGAACATAGCTGGGGATTCGCAATGGTTGGGTGTTGAATTCTTTCTGTTGTAAATTGTCTGAAGTAAAAATATTATATTTTGACAATCAGTTCAGGATTGAATGACAAATACTGGCACGATGAGTGGAAGGCGCTGTACAGTACTTCAGTTTGCCACTGTTGAAAAGAAGCTAGAAGGGTCTCAAAGGACTCGGAAACACATAAAACTCTCTAGTCTAGTTCCTTTGGAGTTGGTAGTAAATCCTATTTCGGATAGAGGAAGTTGACAATAGAATCCTAAGTGTCGAATCTTAGCACAATCAAAGTGGTAAAATATTGAATCGACAAAGGAGAGAAATGATAATAGCTGGACGCATGAAACATGTGAAACACATTAGACTGATATCTTCTTTCGGAAACTATATGGCCATTTAGTGTGACAAAAATTGTGACAATTATTTTGCTATTATGGCTGTCATTTTGTCGCTATTGCTATTGCTGCTACTGTTGCTGCTACTATCATTATTATTGTTATTGTTTGATAGAATCTACAATTCCATAAGTGAAGTTAAAAATGGTCAAATAAAGTTGGTGCAAATTTTAATTATATTATGAGCATGTTTGGGCTAAGCTTAGAAGTTACTTTTAAGTAACTTTATAACCAATTTACTTTTGCAAAAAGAAAGTTATTACTTTCCATAAACTTTAAAATTTTTCTTTGTAAGCTTAGCCAAACATGCTGCCATCCAAAAGAATTTAAGAATCTTTTAGGTTTACGTACTTGGCACCAATGTACTGTTTTTCAACCATAAATCTTGAAATGCATATCAAATTGGTGGCAGTAACTATGGAGATAGCACGGAATTATGGTTCCAAAGAACTGATGGAGGACAAGCAACTGAATTTCAACCAACCACTTTTATCTGTGAGAAGATTTTCACCAACAGTTGCCTCCAAAAAAGAAGACAAACGTAAATCTGAAAATTCCCTTCACGGGATGCCACGACTTCCACATTACAGATCTGAACTGAAATCTGGCCCTGTGAGTAATCCAGGAGCTGTGCCTTTCGTCTGGGAACAAAAACCCGGAAGACCAAAGGAAGATATCAAACCACAAACTCAAAACTCAGAGAGGCCTCCAATTTCCCCAAAGCTTCCTCCTGGGAGATTTCCAAAGGCTAACCAGCAAGATTCTGATAAAGTTTCTGCAACTGCTAGTGTACCTAAAATCCAATTACGAAATGTCACTCACGATAACTTCAAAGAGACAAAAGTGGATGAGGAGAGTTCTGAGTCAGGTGATAGTGAAGAAGCATATGTAGATGCACTTGATACACTTTCAAGAACAGAATCATTTTTTGTGAATTGTAGTGTGAGTGGTCTAAGTGGATTTGATGATCTTGACATGAAACCATCTGGAAAGTTTTCGACTGATCCACAAATGCAGGAATTCATGATGGGTCGGTTTCTCCCTGCAGCTAAGGCAATGGCTTCAGAAACGCCTGAATATGTCCCCAAAAAAAAGCAACCTGTAGTTCGAGAACAACCAAGGCAGATAAAGAAAAAAGTAACTGGAGATAAGCCTCTGTTGCGATATGGTCCTAGTTTTGCAAATCATTATTCCCACCAATATCACAATAATGATGGTGATTATGATGATGGAGAAAGTGATGATAATTCTTGTCAAGGTGGAAATTTGCCAGCAGTTTGTGGGTTGCTGCCCCGTTTCTGCTATAAGAGTTCACTCTGCCTTTTAAATCCTGCTCCCGCAATGAGCGTGAGGACCCGAGTACCAAGGTCTCCTGCTAATAAAATGCAAGGGAGATCTTCATCAGCTGGTTCTTTCAGTGCAACAGAGAATGAGGTAATAAGTTGTAGTTCCTTCTGCTCTCTTCCCCCCCTACTTATGTGTGCCAATCTTCATGCGTGGGTTTTGTTGATTAAATTGTACTTCTGTTTTATGAAGCAGTCTAGTTGTGACACTTCTCTGCGAAAATCTACTGGTGAAGTCCAAACAGATGAAGCCATCGAGGATAAAACAAGTTTGAGAAATCAGGTCAATTCAAATAAATGGCAGAGACAGAATCTCAAGGGATCATCTCTATGTGGGCCACTAGATGGACATATTACAACTATCTATTGTGATGAATCACTTCAATTCATTCAAGAAGAGAAAGTGGTCCTTGCCATTCCTGAAGAAACAAAGGGTTACGAAACCTTGGAAGAATTATCATTTGATCAGACCAGTTCAAAGGAATTAGATTCCACAAGTCCTGTTGAGAAAACTTTGTATGTAGATACTATACAGCAGGTGGAATCTCCAAGAACGAGATTTTGTTTGTCACATAAGCAAGTGGAGCGAATACCTGGTTCAGGAGACAAAGATTATGAGGTTATTGCTACGTCCAATGATCAACATAATTTGCATACTGCAGACGAGGGAGCAAAATTACTGCCCAACGCTCAGAAATCTAGTGACTTTATTGTATTATCATCAATCAACAAATCAAATCTAAAAGAGGGAATGGGGGCGATAAAAGCTTTTGGACATGATCAAGATATTTACCACATTTCAGATACTGCCAATTATATAGAAGTAAATGAAAAGAAGGCTACTGAGAGCTTACTACAGCAGCCACTCGAATCAGAAAATCTAGAGAATTCTCATCAAAGCCACTTTCAGTTTCTTGTTCCTCCACCATTACCAAAATCTCCATCAGATTCTTGGCTTTTCCGTACTTTGCCTTCCATGTCCGCAAAGAATTCATTTCTGCGTTCATACCTTGGCACGGCAACGAATCCTCAAAAGCAGGGACTTAAGTCACAAACCTGTGATCCCAAATGGGAAACAATAGTTAAAACTACAAAGGTGCAGCGTCAATATTTTTGCTACTTTGAGATACTATTGCTCATTATTTTTACTAATTAATTTGATTCTGTAAATTTCACTCATATGTTAGTATACGAATAAAATCTAATTTGTTCACATTGTTTCCTTTTCTATCAGGAACAGTTGACTCCTATTCCCGAAACATAGAAGAACCATCCCGAGGCCCTTCGTTTATATTCAGCTGTTTATTGGGAAACCCATTTGCTTAACGGACGTGTTAGATGACAAAAAGGTGCAACTTTTTTCTATATGGTTATCTGGAGGTGCTTGCTTTTGTTTACCTAGAGAGCAATGATTTGGTAACTGTAATTCTGATGCCTCATCTCCTGCCTAGTGATTAACGGTCATAATAAAAAATACAATCATGCTACATCTACATCAAGTTTGACATTAAGTTTTACATCATGTGAGTTTGGCAGATTTTCAACACTTCTTCCAATCAACGACTAGATTTTCAACACAGAAGCAAGATGTCAACCTTATTGTCAAGACAGAATGTACAAGCAGCATAATTCATAAAAATAAGTTCATGTATAGTTTGGCTTTGAGTTGTTTTTCCTGTACAAATTGTACATCTATGAAGAGAAACACAAGATTAAACTTAGCCCTTGTTGTATTTTGGAATAGTTAGTTTTTTGAAAAATGTGTGGTTAAAAAAAAGAAGGAAAAGCTTTAGGTTTACGTGTAATATTATTTTATTAGAAAATTTGTGGTTAAAAAGAAAAGAGAGAAAAATGCATTAAAATTAAAATGGAGCTCAAAAAGGGGCTTAATATATGGATGCTGAAAGACTTGTACATGTTCTCTCATATCTTGCTTGCATGACAACTACTATAAACTTGTATATGGGAGGATTCTCCGGTTGACGTAGTGATAGTTTTTCAATTTCCTTTGCTGTTTGGTTGTCAAAATGAATTATCTTAATACTCTATATACTACCTCTTTATCCACGTTCATGCATATATATCTCTGTGCACGCGCGTATTAAACAGTTTTTATGTGACTAAAATATAAGCTTGTGAAGGATATGAATCTGTTAGTTATATGACAGGAACTTAAACTTTTGAATAAAACAGAATAATTCTTGATGATTGTTTAAGACTTTAAGTGCTTGTTTGTTTGGTAATGTTTACATATAAGTTGTGGGGCGGATAAAAAAAAGTATATTTGATCAGTTTAAATTCAAATTTAAGCTTTGCCAAACAAGCTTTATTGGCATTAGAATGTAATAACTTTAGGTCTGTTTTATTGCATGTTGAAACTTGAGTTCCTTTTGACTGATAATGTGAAAAAATGACTCAGTCAAGATCTTGACTTTCTATTTTTCAATTCAGATCTTGCAATAAATAATCCATCTATAGTATGCAGTTAATGAGGGGTGATAGCTTTATAATAAATGCATTTCTTTCTGACATGTAGAATTTAGTTTTATTGATTATGAACATTGTTATTCGTGAGGTCGGTGGGATCAATAAATTTAAAAGTGTCACCTTCAACTTGACACTAACGTCAAGTTAGGTAATTTGGACCGGACATGATTAAGTGCACGCGTTATGCTTTTTAGTTAATGTGCTATCCTAAAGACATGTTTGGTAAAATGGATCAAACAGTATTGGACATCGTTAAAGTTAAACAATAAAATGAATAAAATTATCAAAACCCTAAAAGATTAATGATCTAATATATATACACACATTCTAAAAGTTAAGAAGTTTTTAGCAGCAAGGAATTATTAATAGAATTGTTCATATTCAAAATTCAATGGATTTCATTACAAGTATTTTACACAATATTAAGTTTGGTAACATCATACGTATAGTATTCGAATGTATTTAGGAATAAAAGAAATCAAAGTCTTATTCATAGTAGTCTTGCGATTCAAGCACATTTTGTTGGAAAATACGAGGAAATAAAGTGCTTATTATTTCATTTTCAAAAACGACAACGATCATATTTGTGCACGGTCGCAATCATGATGATACGTATAGTACATGTGGGAAGAAAAGAAGAAAAGAATGGGTGTTGATCCGAAATTTTATGCTTATCGTGGCACTGCTAATGGCGGCGGCAGTGGTGATGGTCGTAACGTAACGATGGTAGCAGTAGCGTGGCACATGTTGGCACTACTTACAGAAGGCAATCTGTAAACTATGCTAGAGATGGTATAAAACAGACCTCATTCGGCAGCAAGTTTACAAGCCCGACACGTCGATGTACAACTGAAAGCTTAATCCTTTACCAGACTCGTGTACAGGGGAAGAGTACAGTACCAAAGGTCCTTGAACTTCCAGGTCATTTTTCTTTTGGGCAGCTGCTCGCCTTTGGTTCCGGTGGTCGACCTCCTAGCTCGACCACTTCATGGATCTAATCAAGCCGTTCCTTTTCATATTTCGAAGTGCACAAACATTTTTCATCATGAACAGTTGGCGTTAAAAGAAACCTTGTCGAAAAAACAACCCGTCACTCTCTTTGATTGAAAGAAGTTCCTTGTAGAAATCTTCACAAAAGACAAGTAATCTTTTAAGCCATATAATGTCGATCCTTACTATCAGTTCCCAATCCCAAATTCTTCACAACCTTAATTGATTGGATTGTTTCTTTCTTTGATAGTATTCTTTGTAATAAATGTGTCTCTTCGAGTCATGTTAATTTTAATATTCTTGATCACGATTTTTGTTGTATTCACGAGGCATGATCAATGTGACCTTCAACCTAACACTAACGACACGTTAGGTATCTGAAATGACATTAAGCCCATGTTTGTTTAGCATTTTAAGTAAAAATGTGACCTTTGGAAAAAATTTAGCCACCATTTTTTACTAGTCTCTTTGATGGTGGGACCCACAAATTTGAAAAAAAAGGGGTCAAAAAACTCATTTTTATGTAAAAATAATGTCAAACAAACAGGGGCTAAATACGAGATACATGTGACGTAATTTTATTTATCATGTACATTCTTTCTGATCGGCAAACATACCTTAAATGGTTAATGATCTATATGCATGATTCAAATTCTCAAATTCTTGTAAGTACGTCAATATTATGACTAAATATAGATGTATTTTACATTCATAATTTACTTACGTAAACTCTTTACTAGAAGAGGTATGAACAAGTTGTTTGCATTCCATTACAATCACTATTCACCATATTCAAATGGCTTAACTTATTTGAGCGTTAGTGGGGATCCTCTCGATAACTCCAAACATGAATTACCTCCAAGTGGTGGAATACGTGGCATCGTATGTTTTGGTGTTTTAGTATTTTAAGCGTAACTTGTCTAACAAAGGTTAATATTAGTGAGCTCGATCCACACAACTAAAGTAGCCGTTCAATCTTACAAGAAAAATAAGTGTTACTTTTTTGTTCAAAATTAAGTACTTTTCCGATGTTCTAATTACAAGTTCAAGCTTTAAAGAAAATTATAGAGGGGGGAAATTGCATATATAAATTAGAGATGAGTAGTCTAGAGCAGTGGCTAAAATTAGAGATTGTTTGCTTCTTTAGTTCCCTTTTTATGTTAGCTTGTCTAAAGAAAATGGTGTCACCCACACACAATTTTAATGCAAGAATTGGCTAGAGAGAGTCGAGCACCTCGCGACTCTTGCGATCTTTGATATGCAACTTTCGTCTTTGGTCAATAGCAATGTCCAGAACGAATTTGAAAATTTTCTCAAACAATCCTCCTCCATTTCCAAAAGAACGAAGCTTTTCTAAAAATCTCTTGTATAAGCTCATTTAACATTCACTTAGACCCTGTTTGATGGACATTAAATTCCATGGAATTAGGAATTTCTTTTCCATTTCCCACCTAATGTCATGTTTGATGAGTCAAAAGTTGATGGAAATTTGTTTTCCTGCTCCTTGCTCACGCGCCTGATTTTCCTCTTTTTT